>JAFIDM010041296.1:32840-64411 GCA_023159025.1 Thereuonema tuberculata
GGTACCCATTCTACCTAGAAGAGAGAATACTTCTGGTGGAGAATTCAGCATGAAAAAATCCCTGACTTTGACCGGGGATTGAACCTGGCTACTCCAGCTCACAGTCAAGCACATTACCATTTGGCTACTGAGCTCACAAAACTATACTAAGTATTTTCCCAGCAACCAAACCTTGCCTTTCTCTCCTATGAAAATATAGTGTAGTTCTGTACAGAGATATGTTAATAGAATACAAACTGTTATTTTTACACTGTAAAGCATAAATTACCAAATTATCAGGGTTGTTCAATAAGTAATACAATAATTTTTTTTTTCTTGGCTAATATTTGATGAAAAAAACATGAAATTTTCTGTACAGTATCTTCATACATTGCCACACTTTCTCAAATTGTTTTATCATTCTCCGCTGTGCGGCAGCACTGTACGTAGCATTCAAGATAGCATCTGTCAATGAAATGCGTTCCAAACAAAGAACTATTATTGAATTTCTTTTTGCAGAAAAGGAGACTGTGACAAATATGCACAAGTGCTTACAGAATGTCTGTAGAGACCAGGCAGTTGATAAAAGCACTGTGATCGTTGAGTGAATCGTCTGTCATCGTCAGAAGAAGGAAAAGGGAAGCTGTCTGATCTCCTGTGCTCTGGCCGGCCGCACACAGTTGTGACTCCTGCAATGTAGCAGCATGTGTATACTGTGTCTGTGATGATTGGCATATCACAATCAGACAACTTGCTTTTGAACTTGACATCGTTATCGGGAGTGTCAACACAATTGTCCATCTGTTAGGGAATTCGAAGGTTTGTGCCTGCTGGGTTCATTGCAGCCTAACTGAAGACCCTAAAGAGCAAACAAGAATCATCTCTGCAGAATTGCTTGTTTGTTATGAGGCTGATGGCAATGATTTCTTGTTGAACATTGTCACAGGCAATGAAACTTGGGTGTATCACTTCAAGCCCGAGACAAAAAGGCAATCCACGGAATGGCATCAACCAACTTCTCATGCAAAAAAAATTCAAGACAATTCCCTCAGCTGGTAAAATCATGGTGACAGTCTTCTGGGACTCTGTAGAGGTTATTGTGACAGACATACTCCCTCATGGTGAAACAATCAACTCAGAAGCCTATGTGAAGACCCTTAAGGAACTGAGGAAACGATTCCAGCGTGTTTGTGGCCACAAAGATGTGAGCAAACTTCTCCTGCTTTACAACAACGCCACACCACACTCAAGTCTGTATACGTGCAAGGAGATCACAAAACTTCATTGGACTGTTCTCCCTCATCCACCCTTCAGCCCAGATCTCGCAACTTCAGACTTCTATCTATTTGGACCTCTAAATGATACAATCTGCGGGGAGCAATATGCCTATGATCAGGAAGTTGTTGACACAGTAAGAAGTTGGCTGAGGCACAGACCAGTAGAGTGGTACCGTCAAGGCATTCAATCTCTTGATGTCTCGGTGGCGTGAGGCCGTAGACTTGAATGGAGATTATGTTGAAAAATAGTGTTTTGTAGTTAAAGAATTGAGGAGCAAGGTGATATATTTAAAACTGTAATAAAACAAGTCTACTTTGAGAAAAAAAATGTGTTGCATTACTTATTGAACAACAATAAGTAAAGTAATATTAGTAATATTACTAATCGAAAAATAATATTAGTATTTACATTATGAATGATTATTTTGTGTATCCAGATAATATCCTGTTAATGTATGACTTATATTCAACAATAAATAGATAAATAGTTTCATTTTCTTTTCTTTTTTCTTTTTTTTTTTACAAGATACAAAATTGTAAACTTACTCTTCATTCTTTTATTTTAGTGGAGCAGAAGATAAGCATGGTTATCTCTGGGATCGGCATTATGGAATTTGTTTGGCAAGATTTCCTCATTCAGATGTTGTTAATTCTGTTGCATTCAATCCTGTCAATTCTGAAATGTTAATTACAGCAAGCGATGATTATACTTTAAAGATCTGGAGATCCCACAGTCAAGTCAAGGAAGTTGATAACAAAAGACAGTCAAACGAATAAATTGACAGTCTTGCAGACGGACAGAAAATTATTTTGTATATTTCTATTTTTGTAAGATTGTATCTATTTGTAGATATTAATTCTGTACAAAGAATGTTTTGCATGCTAAAATTTAAAGCCAAGCTTACCTTTGCATCAATTCTACTTTAGTTAGTAACACATTTTTATTTTATGTTTTTTATAGAATCTCAAAAATTTCAAAAATTAGCTGTCAATTTAGAATTGTGTTTAAATTTGGGTTTTAGTGACGTAATTTTATTTATGTGTTTTGTTTATGAACATATCTGTTTTATATGTTCCACTATAACACACCAAAACTATTTGAATGCCCGAATCTGAAATATCGAAGGATAATAATCATTCGATTTAGATTAAATTGTCTTCAAGCCAATTAAAGAAAGACAAAGCTATTAAATGGCAGTCCACTTGAATCTATAGAATGTATTAATTGTTCAAAGAACAAGAGCTTCAGGTTTACTAATTTGCTCTGTTAAGGTTAACAGATATTTGGATGAAAATGACAGATTATGTTAAG
Source organism: Thereuonema tuberculata (assembly GCA_023159025.1). Classification (NCBI taxonomy): domain Eukaryota; kingdom Metazoa; phylum Arthropoda; class Chilopoda; order Scutigeromorpha; family Scutigeridae; genus Thereuonema; species Thereuonema tuberculata. The sequence goes on from JAFIDM010041296.1 coordinate 35,409, forward strand.
GCTTCACAAGTCTTATGTTTACAAAAACAATATTATGCCATTTTTGGTTTTCAGGGAAAAAATAATTTTGATACAAAAATTTATGGTGTAAAATAAAAGATAATTATGCTCAATTATAATTTGTAGTAAATTATTATCACAGCCACATTATTTAAATCAATCACAAATATAGAAAATATATTGAAAAATCTATAAATAATATTGCAGTTTAAAACTGGTTTTTTTTGTTTGATTTTTGCCATTTACAGTGAATGAAAAAAAAGTCCCTAAAAAAAGTTCCATTTCTTTTCAAAACAACCATCTATACAAACTGTTTTTCCCATTAACACCTTTATGTTTTATTTCTAAAGCATTTTTTTGTTTTCATTCTTCTTTTATTGAAATGATTTTGTTTTCTAAACAATATTCTAATGATTTTTTTGTAATTCTTTTACTAACTAATTATTTTTGGGAAATTGTGTAAAACATTGATAGATACATTAATGTTATCTGATACTTACTTGAGTCTTCTTACTTTTATTTGTCAAAGCATTATTTCAAGGAGTTTTTCTTCCTCAGACTTAGGTTTTCACACTTTTTTCCTCTTACGTTTTCTGTTCCAAGAAAATAAGTACAATAATCTTTATATCGTTAACAATATTCAATTATTGAAGTTTATATTGTATGAAAATTATTGTAAATAGTGCACAACTGTATTAACTTTGTTAAAAGAATATGGTACTATCTTTGTAATTTGAGATAATCAATATTTGTAAACTGTGACTTGTGCTTAATATAAGAGGAAACAAATATTAAACCAAATCCTGCAGAAGAGGAGCTTCTCAAAAAACTGTCATTAGAAAATAAAAGTAAGGGGACTTATTTAATGTATGGGATTAAATTAAAGGAAAATCTTGTTTCAGATATTTTTTTTTTATTTATTATTACTTACAAAACATAAATATATGTCAAAACTTGCAGTGCAATATAAAAATTTTGTTTGACATCTCCAATCTTAAGTTTAAATCGGTAGAAACTTATTTTGACAAATACATCCTTTTCAAAATTAAGGGATAACAATCCTTATTCCTTGATCCAAGACAGTTCACGTAAATTCATTTATTATTTATTTATAATTCTGTACAACACTGTAGTCTTGAATCTAATAGTGTTTAAACTTAAGTCCTTTACAAAGGTAATTGGAATTAAATTTCAGTTGAAATGTTGTTCTATATCAAAAAGTCAGATTTGTTTCTGAAACATATCTATCCTTTAAATGTAGTGATGTATTGGATACCTGGGAATTACCTGTATCCAGATTTAATTACTTTCATTGCAATAGTAAATAAGAAAATTCAAAAGTTAGAAATTCATAAATTTTGGGCACACACACCTGCCTGGATAGTGTCATCAATCACCCCTTTGTCAACTTTGTTCATCCACAGTATAGTATTCATAACAATAATATCCATGATGTACAAAGCTTTATATCTCTTACTTTGCTTAATATGCCCCCCTAAAGTGCACAAGGAGAAGGATGGCAAGTACAGTACAAGAAGATATTTTTTGAGAGTGAGTGAGTGCACATTCACATTATTATAATACAGTACTGTGTTTCTATAACTATTCTATTTTATTGTTAATGATTTTTGTTGATGTCTTGATGTGTATAATTTTTAAATTAAACTATATCATAGATATGTATCTAAGTTAAAAATTGTATATTATATAGGGTTCGGTAATATCCATGGTTTCAAGCATCAACAGGGGAGCTTGAAACTATCCCTCTCAGATATTGGGGGGAATAATATAGTCAGGACCATAATGAAATTTCAAATTAAATGTTAATTAAAAAAAAAAAAAAAAATCAGTTGTTTCGTAGTTCGCGAATGCTACTTCACGTCATCTTCTTTTTCTAAAACTTTTAGATTTAAATATCGTAAATCTTCTTTTTCTATGCGGGGTCAGCATTTCCTTCTTTTATTAATTTCTTTCATATCTCATCTATCCATTTTCCCTCAGATCTTCAGCCACTTTCTATTCATTTAAGTTTGGGTCTGCCACGTTTTCTCTTTCCTGGCACCTCCAACATCCTCATTCACTTTCCTACGTAATCTTCATTCCTTCGTTCTACATGCCCAAACCATCTCAGTCTACTTTCCAGAATTTTCCTGCTCGCTGATCCCACCTTAACTGTTTCTCCGATGTGTTCATTCCTAATCCTGTCCTCTCTCGTTACACCAGTCATCCATCTTAGCATTTTCATTTCTGCTACTTCCATATTCCTTTTCCTGGGCCTTGGTGACTGCCCATGTCTCAGAACCATACATCATTACAGGTCTTGCCACTGTCTTGTACAATTTTTCTTTCATCTTGCAGCTTACTTTCTTGTCACACAACACTCCTCTCATTTTCCTCCAATTTATCCACCCACATTTGATTCTTTAGGATACTTCAGTCTCTAGCTTCCATCCTTTTCCAAGTTAGACCAAGGTACTTGAATTTTCTTACAGTTGACAAACTTTCCCCTCACAATTTTATAAATATGTCCTCTTGCTCATCCTTTGATACCAAATATTCCATATCTTTGCCCTACTAATTTTCATTCCTCTTTTCTTCTAATGCTCCTCCATCTTTGACTCTAACCTATCCCAATTCATTTCACGTAGAACAATGTCCTTAGCAAATAGCATACTCCATGGTACTTCACAATTGACGGTCCTCACCATTGCATCCATAACAAATATGTACTAACCCTTGATGTAATCTAACTTCCACAGAAAAACCTTCTGTCATACTTAAGCTGCTGTTAACTTGCATCCCAACTCCCTTATACGTCTACTTCACTAAGCTCATATATTTTTCTCTTATGTACCTCCATATCTGTCGTATGCCTTCTCTAGGTCAATGAACACCATGTGTAGCTCTGTCTGCATCTCCCTATTGTGTTCCATTAGCTATCTTAATGCAAAGATCGCATCTGCCATCCGTCTTTCGGCATAAACCTAAATTGTTCATCTCCTATCAACGTTTCCTGTCTTAATCTTCCTTCAATGATCCATTCCCAAATCTTCATGGTGTGCAACATCAGTTTAATCCCCCTGTAGTTACTGCCCCTCCATCTTGGCTCTCTGCTATTCTGCTGGTGAATATGCCTGCCCGGTTTGGTTTAAATCAGTACATGCTAAGGAAGTTGATTCTGCCTTATATCAATCTTGTCGACTCGTGACAGGATGTCTCAAACCCACCCCCTACATAAACTATCTATCCTCTCTGCCGTAGCTTCACTATGCATCCACCATAAAATAGCCAGTAGAACTGAAAGACTTCGAGTGGAATCTGATAGTCGCCACCCACTGTTCAGCCAAGTGCCTGCCCAAACAAGGCTTCACTCACACAAAAGCTTTCTACAAGCAAGTATCCCCCTTCAGAAATGGGCTGTTCGTGAGAGACTAGACCTATGGATGGAAAAATGTCAATTTCCAGTTGACCTTTTCAAACCAGGAGAGACCCTACCGCCGGGTCATGAGCTACCCTGGCCTATGTGGAGGTCTCTTAACAGATTACGAACTAGGGTTGGCAATTGCAAATATAACCTTCATAGTTGGGGTTACCTTGACTTGACCCAAGCTGTACTGTGCTCTTGCAAAAAAGAAGAAACAATGACACACATGCTCTCGTGCCCCGATTGCTCTGTTACGGTCTCCGGAGAAGACCTGGCCCTTGCTACCTCTAAAGCAATAGCTCTTGCTGTACACCTTACCAATAGAATATAAGCTGTTATCGATACGATATGATGAGTTACCGCAATCCTGTATATATCCTTTTCCTTCAAAAATCGCTACCAATATACTTTTTCTCCATTTTTATGGTATCTTTTCCTGTCTCCAAAGTTTATCCATTAAACCTTGTATTATATCAATTCCATCCTCTCCCAAACTCTTCCTTCCCTCTCCTGGGATCTCGTTCGCACCTACCACTTTGCCGTTTTTCATTTTCCCTATTGATATTACACTTCTTCCTGCTAACCCTCATTGTCACTCCCTCAATTGGCCCACCATCTTTTCAAACCACTCTTCGTTTTCTTCATTCAACAATTTTTAGAAGTACTCCTTCCATCTATGCTTGATCCTATCTCAATCCCTTATTATCTCGCCATCATCATTTGCTTAATTGATGTAAAATCTTTGCTCGCCTTGTCCCTTGCTTTTCTCATTAATTTTCTTTGTCCATCTTTTCTCTCAATATCCTCAAACACTTCACTCACTGCCGTTGCCTTTGCTCGTGCCAAAGTCCTTTTTGCCATTTTATTTGCTAGATTGTAAGCTTCCTTGTCTTCCTGTGGACCTGTCATATCCTGCCTATTCTTTATCTCTTTCTTTGGCTTTATTTCCATCTGAACATCCTCATTCCATCCCCACATCTCCTTCTCTTCTGGGGATCCCTTTCCAGATGTTTTCCTTAGCACCTGTTCTCCAACTTTTCTAATCGTGTTACCGTTTTGCTCCCACCATTCTTGCACACTTTCTGGTAACTTAATTTCCTGTAGCACCTTTTCCCTAAATTCATTCCTAGGGCCCTTTTCCTTCAATTTCCACCACTTTATCCTTTTCACTCTCTGCTCCCATTGTTTCTTTCTTCTTACATCCCTTATCTCCCAATTTACAACTACTAGCATATGTTGTGTGGTCACACTTTCACCATTAATAACTTTATTGTTCTTCGTTTTATTAAGATATTTCCTGCAGCACATGATGTAATCAGTCTGGCTCGTCCTATCACCACTCTTACACGTTAAGAGCTGATGTTCTTTTTTTCTCGAAGTAGGTAGTAACTATCGCCAAATCGAGAATCAACATATGTAGCCCATAATAAATTAATACTAGCAAAAAGCTGGTCTTTGAATAGATTCGCGCACTGTTAAATTCACTTCTGTAAATTTGAATAATAAATATATATACCGTTAAGATTGCCGTGCCGGTGTGGCCGAGCAGTCTTGACGGTGGTCTACCATGCGGGCACTGTGTCGGCACCCAGGGTTCGATTCCCGGCCGTGGCTTGGCTGTTTCAATTTTCTTTCCTGTGTTGTTAGCCTCTTCTTCACTTTCTCTTCGATCTGACATCATTCCTTAATGGCGTGCTGGGGCAGGCAATGGGAAACCACCCCAGTATCTTTCCCCAGGTTTTTCTGGGAGTTCCATGTGAATTCCATAGAATTGGACCTGTCTCCGGACAGAATACTATGGATGGATGGATGATAAGATTGCAGGTATTTAAAAGTGACTAACGCTACCATGTTGCAGGATTATTAGAAATTACAAATTTTTGTTTCGGTTTAAGAACTAATAACATTTTTCTTTTGGCTTTTTCCAAGTTTTCAAAAGCAAATAATTCTTATAAAATTTACAGTTTTAAGTGTTGAAAATATGATTGTGAACTTGTACATGGATTCCTACATGGTATGCAAACAGCCAGTTCGGGCAGTGAGTGTATGACAAGGCATTTTAAAGTGACTAATGCTACCACGTTGTAGAATTATTAGAAACTAATTTTTGTTTCAGTTTCAGAACTAATGGCACTTTTGTTATGGTCTTTCCATAACAAGTTCTTAAAAACAAATCATTCTTATAAAATTTACAATTTTAAGTGTTAAAAATATGATTGTGCACTTCTACATGGATTTGTATGTGGGCATGCAAAATTTTATATTTTTAGCTACTGTAGATTTTGAATAAAATAGTTCAAAAAATGTAGAGACTCGCTTCACTCGTCTAAAATATAATAATAATTGAAAAAAAAAAAGTAATTGAGATTGTTGGTTTGCACAGTACTATCAAAATGTCATGAACAAGTGAATTTTGCTGTAACATGAATCAATTACTTGACAGTACCGAGTATCTGTCTGGGTCATGTTTCTTTACTTTCCAGGTTACCCAATGCATCAGTACTTGCTTGTCCTGTTATGGAGAATTTTAAATAATAATAGTGTTAGTATTTTTTTTCTTTCTTTCTTTTTTTTTATCTAAATAGTGTACCAGATCCCTTGCTTGCAGTAATAACATGTTAGCCAGATACAAAAATTTTGTTAACGTTAAATCCATTAAACTTTTTATTGAAAATCATGTATCAATTTTGATTTAAATGAAAGGTCATTTTAATATGACATTATTTACTGGATATAAAATATCTGACTAAGTACAAGATGACTCATTTTTTTTTTCCTAATTTTCATCATGGCTTCTTCAATGTTGTTCAACTCATTGCTGTTATCTAAGCAATTCTATATTGAAAGACTATTCAAACTATACTGAATAGGTAGAAGCATTTATGGATTTTTCTTGTTGCCTTTGGATTCTTCATTGTTTCTGTCGGTTTAAAAGCCAAACAACTATTGTAATCTCTTGATTTGTATCATTAAATTGAAACACAATGGCCATGTTCAAAGAAGATTACTACCACTTTTCTTTATGACCCTTATTTATTCTTTAGACATCTTTGATTTGTTCTTTTATCAATAACCTTCCTTAGAAATTGATGTCAAAGACTCCATGATATTACAAGGAAAAATATTTACATTCACAGTAACAAAGAAATTGACCCATATTGACAGAGAAAAGTGTGACAAGAAGTATCTCTCCATCTTCAATGCCATTTTATATATAGATCCATATATAAGTAACAGTGTTAATGCATGTAGCATCTTTTGATTCTTATCCTTAAACCAGGATCAAGATCATTCCATGCTATAAGGCAATAGATAGCAGTGTTTGGTGATGGCCATTTGTCTTAAGTTAAAACCATATGTTCTCAGTGGTTAAGATCTAGGCTAATCATTAAGTTCATTTGTTCATTGCAATGCGGTGTTGTCACTGGTTTATCAAGAAACATCTAAGCTGCTAGGACAAGTCTTGAAACAAAACTTCTGAAGCACTTGCTTGTTCAATTCTATCGAGCTCACATCTAGACAGCTTTCACAGATAACAGTTCTTCTAATAGTCAAATCACAAGGTCCTACTTTTTTCATCATTGTTTTAAGGGATAAGTTTCTATCATTTGCTCACCCAAATCAAACAGTCATTGCAATGGGAAGCATCTTTTTGGCACTGCTTTTTAAAGCCTTTTACAGTCATGAACCAATCAGCGACAAGATCTGAAAATTTCAACTTTCATTTTTTTCAGAGATTAAAGTCGATTTTCGACAACACAATTTCCGTAGAATATGAAACGACTTTTTAAAAAGTTGTCAGTCGTGTTCAAAACTAATTGTATATTTGTATTTTAGCATCTCTAATATTTAAGCGGAAGCAGAGTACATTTCAAAGTTTTAAGTTTTCGAACAGCAACAAATTTTCGACAGTCCTTTGCGAACAGGACGAAGCTTCAATAAGAAATTAAAATTGACATCTGCACATTCTGGTGCATAGAATGAATTTATTTCAGTAAGAATATTCTTTATTTTTTTGAAAGATAATCTCCTGACTGGAATACTTAATTCATAATAACCTTGGATTCAATCAAAGCAGTGGCCAAACTGGCATCGACCGGTTCTTTGCCACCGATCTACGTTTGTCCCTTTGTTGAGTGGTACATCACCGCTTGACAGGTCCTGATTGTTGCTCACTAATCACCAGTGATTGAAATTCCCTAAATTTTTGGGCAAGTTCTAAAGCCACTTCAACGATAGGACAGGTGCAAATCACAGAATCATAAGAGGGTCAACGATCAGAATTATGACAAAAAGTAGGACTGTGATTTGGCTATAAAAAAAAACACCAACAACATAATTCATACTACATTTATAGTGTATGATAAGCTACACACAAAATAAACATACTTTTTACTTTTTGATTAATAAAAATGAAGTAATATTGAGGTTCATGAGTCTTGTTGTTTGAGTATTTATTATTTATGGAAACATTATATCAATCTCTTTAATCCCAGTTACATTTGAGATTACATTTACAGTTCTTCAACTCAAATTCAGCTGAATTAATGGCATAATGATGTAAGCTGCTCATCCCTTCCACAGCAGAACTGTCTCAGCAACAACGGATTCATTCTGAATGTAACAAAGTGTGTTTGTAGTTTCTAAAGACATTCCAGATTAAGGCCAATTATCCGGAACTTCATTATAATGATATTTCAAACGATCTCTTCGATCATTCTTCTTCAGGTCACATATATCAGAATGATAGAAGAGATCGTTCAAAATATCATTATAATGAAGTAAAGGAGTTCACAAGGAGTTATTGTGTAGATAGATGGATTTAATATCGTAACAGATAAGTACATATATTAAGTGTGAATGTATGTTTAAGTTTTATTGCCATTTCTCTTGTATTCCATAATGATTTCATTTCGAATTCTTAGGCAGCATAAATAATCGTTAATGTCACAGATGCTTTTTTAAAATTGATAAATTAAAACTGCACAATAAAAATTAAAAGCTTTAAAAAATAAATAAGCCAACAGTTTCAATGGCTACCAAATCATCATTTTGAAAGTAAACAATGATGGATCGATCCTTTGTTTGAGGGATTTTTCACTCCGAGATGAAGTTTAATTAATACTTCAGCGGTGCCTTGATCCTTCTTCAGGAGATGTATATTAATTACATTACGACTGGCGCATATCTAACAACTTCCGTTGTTGGTTTCTCGGATAGGTTGTTTTCGTTGTTTTCTTTCAGAGCCATATGAGCACTGTTAGACCGGGAGGGGACATTTTTGTAATTGTGTGGGAGGATGCGTGGAGAGAGAGGGAGAACCCAATTGGTTCTCTTTAAATTCAAAAACAAGGGTAAAGGGAAAGTAAAGCAAGAACAACAAAGGCAAAGAATTTTAAATAAATAATAAATAAAATAAATAAATGAAAATAATTGATTAATAGAAGTTGGAGAATCCCTAAGAAATAATAATAAATAAATAAAGAACAAAAAAGACGAAATTAAAATGAATCGTAGATTAGCAGTAAAACCATAGGAAGATAGAATGAAATGTGGCATGAAAGAAAAGGACAAAAAGAAGAAATTAATAATATTAATCATAGAATGATAGAAAACCATAGGAAGAAAGATTAAACTACAACATGAAAGGAAAGTGAGCAAAAGGAACACAGGAAAAGATTTAATTGAATAATTAAATAAAATAAAAATTAATAGAAGTTGGATAAGTGGTAAGGAATAATATAAAAGTAATAAAAAAATAAATAAAGGACAAATAGACCGAAATTAAGAATAATCATAGATTGATAGTAAACCATAGAAAGATTGAAATGTGATATGACAGAAAAGGACAAAAAAGTGAAATAAAGAATAAGCCTGGATTGGTAGTAAAACCATACAGAGGAAGATCGAAATGTGGCATGAAAGAAAAAGACAAAAAAGAAATGATTAAAATTAACCATAGATTAATAGTGAGACTATAGGAAGAAAGATAGAAAAGTGACATGAAACGGAATTGGTAGGATCCGATGAATGAATGTTTTCCCTACGCTAATGAGAACACACGAGCAATAACACCAGAGGGGTGTAATAATTTTCAGTATATATATATATATATATATAAATGGAATATAGAACCTCAACAGAATTTAGGGAAACTAACAATGGAAGTTGTGAGATATGTGTCATTCTAAATGTAATTAATATACATCTTGAGAAGATATCATAGGCCTGAGACACCAGACCAAAATATCAAGTAAACCTCACCCCGGAGTGGGAAAATCCTTCATCAAGGATCTATCCAGTATCATGTCCCAATCCTCCTTCAGAACCAAATTACAGTAAACAATGTAAAAAAAAAAAAAAAGGGACAAAACATATAGTAACGGTCTTGAAAATGAAAACTTGGTAGCCATTAAAACTGTTGTTGTTTTTCTTTTTTTTTTTATTGTGTAGTTTTAATTCTTTAATTTTAAATATTCATTGATTCCATGTTAATCCCCCCTTTTATTATTGTCACAGATGCTAATTACACATCTACAACCATAGGAATAAGAAAGAGAGGAAGTTGTATAACCTATTTATGCTCATGTGGGTCTCCTAACTGACTATCCGCCCTCACATTTTCTTTAAATGTCTTTGATTTTTCCTCAGATCATTACACAAGGTTTAAACTGTAGACCACTGTAGTATAGCTAACAATATATTCTTCCATTCTAAATACATTAATCAAAACAACAAGAAAGCAGATATTAATGTTTTATTAGCCACTTTGCCAGATGCACAGAACTATCTGAAATGGACTCTTTTTTTTTAAAGGAAATGTTTTAATTACTAACGATAAATTTAATAAATATTCCTGGGACTTCTAATTAATATTTTGAAACTAGCTGTACCCAGCATGCGTTGCAATCCCACTCAAAGAAAGTGTTTTACTGTTTATTGAAGTGCTTTTGGATACACAATATTTTTTTATTTTTCCGTGTGGTGCATACACGAATAAATCAGAAGGTTTTCCGACGCGTGAGCAGGCCACATACAGATGTCCATGTGTGAAGCATGGATTTTCCAAATTTAGACCATACACACTTGTAGTGATTGTCCCTGTGCTTTGTTGATGGTCATTGCAAATGCGAGTCGCACCGGATACTGCAAACGTTAAAACCGGAAATACATTCATTTGTTGAAACGACTCGCGCACCAGATATTGTAAAATGGTTCTACTAATTCAGAAGCCTTCGCGGGCATGGGCACAAAACTCACCATAATTTCATCGCAATCTGATGAATGGTATAGGAATGCATACAGGACAAACAAACAAAGAAACACTCATTTTTATATATTAAGAAGTAAAGAAAATAAATGCCTTGTAAATTTTAATAAGATTTATTTAGTCTTTTTTAAAAGTGTATGTTTATAGCTTATATAAATGGTCTTTATATCCTACACTACAACTTTAAAACTTGCCTAAGTTATTAATTTTAACAATGGTAAGCTCAAGTTCAAATGACTGCAATTTAGTATAAAATTAACTATAGAGAAAAAAAATGCCCTTTTTAGGTATTTATAGTTGAATTAAAATCTGCTAAATAGTATGAACCTTAATTGATGACAGTTAAAGCTATACTTTGCAATTAAACCATATTAAATATCATTCACACAAAATAGATCAAATTTACAGTTACAGATTAGCTAGATTTTTTTTTCCAGCTTAACCAGTATTTAAAACATCAATGGAATAAGAGGGAAAATGGATAAATTAAATATTCCTTAATGATATGAATTTATTTACATTTCCAGTATTTACAGAGCTAATGCTATAAAAAACAAACAAACATAAATATGATTTCAGTCAATGGAAAAGTTTCCTGCTAACAATTAAGTGAAATTAACAAACATTCAAGCATGTTCTAATCAAGACTTAAAAGGAACCTCTTCAGTGTCATGTCGCACTTCCTGCCTTGGATGTATTTGGCTCATTTGGTTTTTCTGGAACACCTACAATATATAAGAAAACCAAAATTAACTTTGAATATTATATAGAACTCAGTCTGCTACGGCAATGGTATGTAGTTGGTTTCATATAAGTGAACTCTTGGTATTTCACCACCTGTCCCGTATTCACCTGTTACCTGTCCCGTATTTGCAAGAAAAATTGTATGTCACATTTCAGGAATCAATTGTCCCATATAATAATGGAAGGGGGGATGATCCCCTCTTTAAACCCAATTGCCAAATAGGACAACTACTCTTCTTGGCGCTAACTTTGAAAATGTTATTCGAGAAGGAATAACGGACAGTTAGCAACGAAGATCAAAAATTCTAAACATGAATATAGGACGAAATGATAATAAGAAAACATAAAAACGAAATACTAAAATGAACATAATCTTATTTCAGAATTGGATAAATTTACAAAGAAAAGTCTGTTTGTTTATTAGTGCTAGAAAATTTGTATTTTTTAGAAAAGGGAAATATAAAAGAAATATAACAGTTTAATATAGAATTGGATTACAAAAGGATGTTTCACTGATTTGATAAGCCTGACTTTCCTAGAAAACTAGGCTAAAAACAGAGGCTGTGTAGAACCGTGTGTGTTTGTGCTCCCCCTCACCCAACAAAAAACAATTTTAACAACAAGACAATGATCTAACTTTTGTTATTTAGTTTCATCTTAATGTTTTGAGTCTTTGTCGAGAAATTATCATGAAAGGTAACAATTCCCATCGCATAAGATAAGGGAAATGGAACAAAAACATTCTGACAATAAATATTAATTTGTTTATTTTGTAAATGGATTTGAATCTTTTTTCATATTACTAAAATTAATCGATTTTAAAGCAAATTAAGTCAATTCTGTGGATTCAATCCTTTTTTTTTTTCTCTCCCCGAAATTGATTTTCTACTGTTTGTTCTCAGCAAATGCTATAATTGAAAAAAAATTAAAAATGGAGGCTTTTCAGTTGTGCAGTTTTCAAGGCTTTAAAAAATAAATAGAAAACAAAGAAAAAAAAAAGAATTTTTTTTATGAAATATCATTTTCAGGAAATTGGGCTTCTGCTGTCTACAAGAACTTCCTTCTTAAATTATTAAATTAAAATTATATTAAAAAAATTAATTATCTCCTACTATAAAAAAAGATATATTACTATTAAGCTATCAAAATATATTAAATACAATAATACAAGCTCATCAAATTATAAAGATGTTTAAAACTTGACAAAGAATAAAAATATTCATTCAAAAATAAACTGGCAGAGATAAAAAATAAAAATATAAACCAATGTCTTGATGGACTACTATCCTCATAACTTCTATCCACACATGCCCTGGGCTACTTTTCGAAAACTTTTCAACCCTTTTTCCTTCCCGATGAGAAAAATGGAAGACGATATTATTAATAAATAAATAATTTATTAACTTTATTTAAGTTGAAATTTCAAAGTTAATTAATTTTGCAATTTTTTAAGTAATTTGCTGATATAATCTAACTATATAAAAAGACAAGAGTTGACTCACTCACTGACTCATCAACACCCAGCCCAAACCGTTGGACCTAGAAAGCTGAAATTTTGCACAGAGGTTCCCGTTATGATGTAGGCAAGGAATAAGGCCGGATTTTTCGAAATTCCCATGTGTTCGGGAATAACGAAGGTTTATTTGCACTTTAAAGGTTTCTTATTTCCATAACGATACTTAGTAGAGACTTAAAATTTGCATGTAAGTAGATAATTATAATCACTAAAATCCGTTTTTCAGGATGTTTCTAAATTCCCACGGATTCGGGAATAACGAGGGTTTATTTGATCTTTAAAGGTTTCTTATTTCCGTAACGATACTTAGTAGAGACTTCAAATTTGGAATGTAAGTAGGTAATTAGAATCTCTAAAACCCTTTTTCACGATTTTTTGAAATTCCCATGGGTTCGGGAATAACGAGGGTTTATTTGCAAAGTTGAAAGTTTTTTTATTTCTGTAACTATAATTAGTAGAAGTAAATTTAGCATGTAAGTAGGTAATTATAATCACTAAAACCCTATTTCAGAATTTTTCCAAATTCCCATGGGATATGATAAAAACCCTTGCGTTAAGTTATAAAGCTGAAAGTTTGCTTCCGTTACTTTGTTAGGTTTGGAGGAGTTCTTATCGTTACAATGAGAACTACATAAATATTGTTATGCAACACTTGGAGCTAAACTATTGTTCTGCACAATAGCGCTACATTTGCACCCGGTGGCGACAATGGGAACTATACAAATAGTGTTGTGCATAATAGCAACAGGGTTTTCGGGTTAGATGTAGATTTGTAATGATCAGATGATTTTTTACGAACTAGGAAAGGTTTGAAGTGATAGGGTTATGACATTACAAAATTCGAATTAGGGGTGTACACTGGGAAGACAGTGAGTGGATGGGCAAACATGGTTCAAAGATAGTTCTACGAGGTTTTCGGGATATAGTAGATTTGTAATGAGATCAGACCTTTTAAGTTGTTGTTGTTTTTTGTTTGTACCAACCGGGAAAGTTCCAAGTGATCTCGCAATTGCAATTTCTTTATCATCAACATTAGAATATCTGATTTTTTTGGCAAAACTCCGAACGACGGTCCCAAATTATGAACGGCGGTCCCAAATTATAAAAATCTATTTAAACATTTATTTATCCATTTATCTAACGATGAACACCTTTTTAAATTATAAAAACGTATTTAAACATTTATTTATCCATTTATCTAACGATGAACACCTTAATGTGCCATGGCTGGAAGACCACAAGCTCCGAGAGTAATAACTGATGCAGTTTTACAGCGGAATGCTTTACAAGTCTTGGGCTGCTCACCCCGAGATATTTACCGACACATGCATGACAGTATGCAATGGTTGACATGGCTTGCTGAACATAGGTTGATCCGAAACAGCAGCGACTGTGGAAACTGTCACCAGCCTATGGCGTTCGTGCGGCGAGCAGATGCACTTGAAGGAAGTGTCGAGACTGTCAGACCCGCACAAGTGTCTGTGCTGGATCATTTTTTAATTCCAACATATTCGGACAATACTTCAGTATGTTGAGCGAAAACTATTTGATTTGATGTCTAATAACTCTGGGTAAGTGTTATACTTCATAGTTATTTGCCATTAAATATGTTTTTATAATTTGGGACCGCCGTTCGGAGTTGTTCATAATTTGGGACCGTCGTTCGGAGTTTTGCCTATTTTTTTAACCCGAGCGAAGAACGTTTTGCTAGTAATGGTATATAAACATTTCTTTAGAACTTATAAAATAGGATATAATCTGAGATGGGAAATAGTAATTAGTATTATTATATTTTATTGCTTTTCATTTTCTCATTACTGCAATAAATTATGATATATATTTTTTCTATCAGAGCTAAGCATTATTAGTCCCTCCTTTGGGGTATGTTCTTAGATTGAAATTATGAAATAATACAATTACACTCATAAAAATTAACTGAATTGTTTGAACATATATAAATTCTTGCTCTGATTTTTTAAAAAAATGTTATTGCACTAAATATCAAGCTCAAAATCGTAATTGAAAAACGGAAAAAAAAATTAACAAATACGAGGGTCATTTAATAAGAAAGGCAACAAAAAATTTTTTTTTCTCGGCTAATGTTTTATGAAAAAATGTGAAATTTTCTATATAGTATCTTCAAATATTCCTGCACTTTCTCAAATTATTTCATCATTATCTGCTGTGCAGCAGCACTAAATAGAATAAGTAGCATTCAAGATGGAGTCTGTAAATGAGATGCATCCCAAACAAAGAGCAGCTATTGAATTTCTTTTGACGGAACAGGAGTGCTTACAGAATGTCTACGGAGATCAGGCAGTTGATAAAAGCACTGTGAGTCATTGGGTGAATCATCTGTCATCATCAGAAGAAGGAAAAGGGAAACTGTCTGATCTCCAGTGCTCTGGTCGGACGCACACAGCTGTGACTCCTGCAAAGTGCAATGATCAACTCAAAGTCTATGTGAAGACTCTTAAGAAACTGAACAAACGATTCCAGCGTGTTCGTGGCCACAAAAACGTGAACAAACTTCTCCTGCTTCCATGACAATGCCAGACTACACTCAAGTCTATATAGCCGCGAGGAGATCACAAAACTTCACTGGACTGTTCTCCCTCATTCACCCTACAGCCCTGATCTCGCAATTTAGGACCTCTAAAGGATACAATCAAAGGGACTGCATGCAATAAGAAGTTGGCTGAAGCACAGACCAGTAGAGTGGTACCGTCAAGGCATACAATCTCTGACATCTCGGTGACATAAGGCCATAGACTAGAATGGAGATTATGTTGAAAAATAGTTTTTTGCAGCTAAAGAACTGAGGAAAAAGATGATATATTTAAACACTGTAATAAAACAAGTCTACTTTGAGAAAAAAAAATGTGTTGCATTACTTATTAAACAACTCTCATATATGAAAACCAATTACTAAATAGAACATTTTTCGTAATTTCAAAAAAAAAAAAGGGCATTATTAATATTACAAAATTATATTTTGCAAAAAAAAAAGGGTATTATTAATATTACAAAATTATATTTTGCAAAAAACAAAAAAACTATGACTGAAAACAGAAATTTAAAAGCAGGAAATATTAAACAGATATTTTTAATCATATTAATGAAAATATTTAATAAGACTTACAATGTTACATAATTTATTTATTTATTTTCAGCTTTGTAAAGAATTTCAGCATTTGGTTTAAATAATACATATATGCATTTCGATTTGTAATTAATGATACAAATTCCATATGTATCTTTCATTTGGCTTTACAGTATATAAGTAAGTGAATCCCTAAAGTAATAAATTTTAAATTATAAAAGAATAAGTAAACAAATGCATGAAAGCGATAATCTCATATTAGAGCAAACTGTGGGTTTCAAAGCATTTCTTTTAGCTATCAAAGTCAGATTTTACATTAAAATCTGTAATGTTTATCTTTAGTTAGGAAATCTTGAAATTACATCTTATTTTTAATTAAACAATTAAATTATTTTGAAGGAATTTGAAAATAAAGCGAACAATGTCATATAATATCTACTAGAAGGCATTGGAGAGCCTACATTACGTAACAGTGACATCACGAAAAACATCCCCATTCTGTGGAAGTTTATTGCTAGAAACGAGCCATTTCTCCCCAGGGTGGATTTAAGCTTTCAGTCAAACAGGACACAATTAACTTCAACTACTTCATAAAGAAGGAAGAACTTAAAGAGATGATAATGTAGTGGGCAGAGATATACTACTTAATTTGTTGCAACAGACAGAGTCATCTAGTGACAGATTTTTGTAACTTCTCTCAAAACTTTCCCAATCTTAAAAGGATGAAAAAATTAAAATCACAGATTTTTAAATCTTAAAATAATTCAGTTATTTTTATTTTCAATCTTGGCACAAATCGTCGGTACTAGTTTTTAAAAAATCTATTTGCAAAGCAAATCTAATTTATTATTGAAAAATTTTAAAGAACCTTTCTCAGGAAAATCAGTTGAGGGTTTTAAAAATTTATAAAAATAAGGTAAGGTGTCTAAAAAAAAAATAAACCTCAAATCTAGGTCTTGTATGTTCTAGAGATAGGTAAAGTTCTCTTATTTCAGGGAGTGCTAGTTGGCAACCCTATCTTTGAATGAAGTTAGTTTCAAATCTCTTTTCCATGAGAAAACTAAAAACAAGAAATTATTACTTCAGAACATCTAAAAATCCAAGCTTAGTTCATGTTTATCGGCATGTTGGTCAATAAATACAACTTTTTAATAAATGTAGAATGGAAATGGAAAGAGCCTATGGAAATTCAAATAATGGAGATTTGATTTTGTTAATATCATACCTCCTTCTTGGTTTACTCCTGTTCATTTTATGTATTAGAATCAATCACTCAAACTTCTCCAAATTATTTATTAAAATAATAAATAATACATATTGCAAATTTCGAAACATTTCCTTATACCTTTTTCAAGCTATTTTTTTTTTTCAAAGATTTTATTCCATTGTTGAGATGTGAGTTTAGATAATTATAAATAAACTCCGCAACTCATCACACTAGTATTTAAAAAGATTTATTTAAATACTAAAAGTTGCGAAGTTTATTTAAGGAACACTTCCCGAAAATGTGCTTTTAGTATTTAAATAAATCTTTTTAAATACTAATGTGACAAGTTGCGGAGTTTATTTATAATTATCTAACATACAAGAGATGAAAAGGAAGAAGATTATAGAAGAATTTGAGATATGAGTTTATTTGTTTTAATCGAGAATATCTCATATCTTGTTTCTCTTTTGTTATCTTAGTCTGTATTTATAAATAGCTTGAAAAAGGAATAAGGGAACATTCCGAAAATTTGTGATATGTATAAATTATTATTTTAATAAATAATCTGAAGAAGTTTGTGTGATGGATATTGATTCTGTTAAGTTTTCACGAGAACTTGAGGTTTTTAAGAAATTAAAATTTCTTTATTTAATTTTCTTTTTTAAAGTTGGAAATACGATAAAAACGAAAAGCCTATATTTAGTGTTCAACTTATAATATCTGCTGAATACAAGCATAGACATTTTCCATTTTCTAAAAAAAAATTAATAATGATTAAATTTGCAGGATTTACTTGTCCAAATCAAATCACTTTTAATCTCAAGTTAATGGATTAGCTAATAGGATTAATAATCAGTGGGCGTCTTAAAGAATTAAAGAATCACACACTCTTTAGATTCTAATGTGTTTTCGTGGGAATTTTTGTCAACAAGATCCACTTGGAAAAAAGTTCAAATATAAAAGGAAGATCATTTCTAGTCCTAAAATAGACATACCAAGTTTTAAGAAGATCCATACATTGGTTCAATGTTATTAAGGAAGGATGAGCCTCACTTTCTTAGGAAATTAGGCTAAAAATGAACAAATTTATATAATCACACAATAAAACAATTTACTGAATAAATAAATCCGAAAATTTCAAAGAAAATATTTCCGTGTCTCCTGAATTAGTGTACAAGTACAATTAACAAATGAAAGAGTTCAATTTTTTTTTACCGTTCTGATTTGGTTGTTTTTTCTTCTTGTCCATATGACCACGGCACAATTCGCATTCATCATCATCCGATGACTCCGAAGAGCTTTCACCAAATGGCTTTGTCTTCTCAAAAATACAGCAACCTGAAAGAAACATTTGATAAAGATATAATAAAAATCACAACATAATCATCTCCATTAAATATATGATTCAGTTGAGCATCCAGAATCTGCAATTCCAAAATCCATTATATTCTGACAACCAGAAGACGATGTATGTGATCAGAGGTGTGTGCTTTCATTTTCCTTGTGCTGAGAGATGCAATTAGTCACCTAAGAAACATTAAAAGGATAAACTGATGCTAATTGTTTGCCATCATAAAGGTAACAAGTATCTCTGAGTTTTCTGTCAATGGGGAATCCAAGATATTTCATTATGTCACTAGCCAATCTTTAATGTTGTGTTAATGCAGACCATTAAGCACTGATCAATAATATAGATGTAAGCACGGATGATTAAAAAGGATAAAAGCTCACAACGTTTCTGACCCTCGACTGATTAGGATCCATATTCAAGTGATTTTTTTTAAAAAAGCATCCTCCATCGATGGATTCATCTTGTTAAAGACGATTTTTCACAATTTTCACAAGACGTAGCCATCGATGGAGGATGCTTTTTAAAAAAAAAAAATCACTTGAAAATGGACCCTAATCAGTCGAGGGTCAGAAACGTTGTAAGCTTTTATCCTTTTTAATCATCCGTGCTTATAGATGGTAGGCATTTTTTAAATCTTATTTAACAGCAGGTAATTTTTATTAATTACATTTTGTTAATTAATATTTTTTTTACATCAAAATTTTTCAAGAATTAACTCTTTTTTGACATAAAAAGAAAAGAAAATATTGAAGATTTATTCTTATATCTTGACACAAATTAAACAGAATTGATGTGATATATAACAATTGCGGGAATTTTCAAAATCTGATATTAAACAAAAAATGTTTTTTGCAACAAATATGTAGATGCTTAAGATGTTTAACCCAGTGTGAAGATCGCATTTCAATTGTAAAATAATTAAGTTTTTTTTTATTATTATTATTAATTATTTTCAAATTTTTGTACTTTTGAACAGTTTATTTTCTGCAAATTAAAAATTAGATTTTCAACATGAGATTCGATCTAGTTTATTTTTTAAGAGAGATTTATCATCTTCCTTCAAAGCTACCACAATAACTCTGAGTTGAAATCATTATCTACTAATTTTCTTTTCTTTCGTTTTTGTTAAAAAAAACTTTTTTAGTTTATAGCGTCCTTCTTTTTCGTATATTTTTTTTAAAACTTAAAAAACTTAATTTGAGCTGATAAGCAGTAGATAACTCTAACTGAAGAGATCTAACAAGATGAATGTTCTATTCTACAATATAACGTAATACGTTTCACGATATAATTATTTCTCGTTTTAAATACATGATACACCCAAAGTTGCTTTATACCACCTACATGTGAGACACTGAATAAGTTTCACATTATCTTCCATTTCACTTAACCGCACCTTTTTAAGAGAAGGCGTAGGTGGACACTGTAGGATTATAGAATTGTCTAGTAATAAATTCATAACTGTTATTAACTTACACTTGGATTTTTTCTTATTCATATTTTCATTATCAACTGTATTTGCTGACCAAACAACTTGCTTCTTGGATTTGGGCTTTTTTAGTTTCAGTCGGACAGTCTGAAAAGTAAACAACAAGAAACACATAAATAACGAAGTTGTCAACAAAATAACTCAATAAACAAGTGGGTGGTAAACTACCTCCGTTATTTTCTAAATGCAGAGATTATTAAAGCATAAATTCATTTACTTTGTTTTGTTTTTTAATCTGAATAATTTTCACAAGTTTCTCATTACTTGAAATTAAAATTCAAGTTACATAACTGATTCATTGGGAGAAGAAAATAACTCCTTCAAGCCCTTATTTGTGTTAAATCCATCTGAATTAGATTGGACTCACCTGTTCTTGTTGGCTTTCACTTTCACTCGCATATTCGACATCAGTACTAGAAGACGGCTTCTCAGGTTTTGTGACTGGGGGTTTAGAAGCCATGATGACGTACTTCACTAAGAATCCGGCAGATGCCGCCACCGTCGATTTGATTGATTTAATGTCGTCTGCTTCTCATCAATACAGTCATAGAAACAGGATTTCAAAACTTAGAAACTCTGACAAAAGCAATAATAGAAATGGGTGTTTCTGTTTCGTGAACATCCGTTTCAAAATAAGGCCGAATTTCAAATCAGAAGTAGAAAGTTTAGACCCTTTTATTTTACGTAATAATCTAACCTTGAGATCCAAGGACAACAACATTCAAAATCTAAGTATGGAGCGATAAACTTAACAATCTGCCAAATTTCTTTTTATATCTTTTGTTTTGTAGAATAAAAATACCCTCTTACTAATCCAAAGAAAACCAAATTTGAGGAAGAAGAATATTTGACCATTATTAATTCTTTACTTTAGATGAAATAACTAATTCACTGTTATTTTTATCTATGAATAATAGAATTTGTTTTTATTTATTTTTTTCTAATATGAATTAAAATCCAGACAGTAAAGATTATTGAATAAGATCTGGCAACATCTGACTAAAACAAGGAGTTATGTCTAACACATTAGTTATTTCTAATTTTTAGCATACGTTAAATTTTGCATAACAACGAAAATAATCTAAAAAAAAAAAGTAAAAATTTATGTGTGTAAAAATAAAAAATAAAAATCCCAAACTACAATAACAATTGAATCCCGGAATACAAGAAGTGCCGAAGTCCACGAAACAAAACTTTTGGGAAATTGAAAAAACGTTTGCTGTTACTACAAAAATACTTCTGATCATGTGGGGTTTTTTTATCTTAAGTACATGTTCATACTATCTTATCATGGCGTTTACCAAAAGATTCTACTAATTATATTTCACCAGTAATAAATTTTCAAAGTCGTTAAATGTTGGGGACCTTTTGGACTTCACAGCTATCAGATACAACACCATACTGAGTAGCTTTAAAGGTTTTCTTGTCTTTATTTTCAAACAAAAATGCAAATTAAATTTTCTTAACACAGTGATTACACTATATTTGCTATAAATTAACATCTTCACAACCCTCAGAATCAGACAAGGTTTTCCTGACTGCAGTGACTCTGTATAAGAGATTACATTCTGTCTCAAGTGCTGTTTTATTGTATTTAAATCTTTAATTTTAGCAGACTTCACTGGACAGGCTTTTGTGTACAAAGGTACATTGGGAAAATCTTGTTTACAATTTCGTTTAATCAACCTAAAATACTGATATACAGTATTGGACATGGTTCGTGAAACTGAAATCTCAATTTCATGACTAAAACTACTTTATAATCTGAAATTTTGAACTTTTGTTCTTTCTTTGTTGCAGACTTCTTAAAGTATTGAAGAAAGTGATTCTTACCATCTCTTATATCCTTTCCTGACAAGACTCTAACATCAAACTTTGCACGGACCATGTACAACCATTCTGTGTAATCTTGAACTTCCTCCTTCTTTCTTTTTATCCTTTCTATGACACCAAACTGCCTGTCAAAAAATCAAAACATAATATTTCAGTAGCAGGGTTTTCCTGATTACAATAGAGGCCCAAGCGCCAGGAGTTGGATCTCTTTGAATCCGCATCACTTTAGTGGGGTTAAGTATTAGAGTTGGGCCTCTCTTTTTTGGTACATAGATGCGCAGTAACGGAAACAATGACATGCCACCCATAACTCAATTTCAATAAAAATTGGAGTTGGGCCCCTCTTGGATTCCGGGATTCAATTAAATTTTAGTATATTTAACTATACAGTTATCATCATTTTCAAGCATTTTGAATTCACTGTGCGTTTTTCAAGTTGTTGTTGGTTTGTTTGTTTTTTCCTATTCTTTCAGTCAAAATTTCTAGTCGAACCCAACATTTTCAATTGGTCATCCATTTGCCATAGGGTCAGTTTCTTGACTTTTCTCATTTTAGAATTTTTGTTGCACATTTTGATAATTAGCGCTTTTGTTGCCATTGCAATAGAAACTGATTCGCGGGACGATTTCTTCAAATAGTGGAACTCATGTCGTGACATAACGGAGCTTAATCCAGGTAGTAACTTACGACTATTTGAAGAAACCCGCCGTAACAGACTTAGTTTTTATTCAGTCATCGAATATATATATATCTATATATTTCTTTTATCTTAAATTTTAACCGGATTTTCTGCCCTGATCCTTATACAGTCAACTTCTCAGGAAAATCAGCTAATTAAATTACTAATGTCATAGAACGATCAAGGAAACAAATAAGATTAATAAAATTAAACTTTTATTTATTTATTTCTCTGTCCTGAAACATGTATTCACTCCGAATGGCTTCGCAAATTGTGCTTTTTTGTTTGTTTTGTTTTTACCTTTATAATCTTATTTTGATTTAACGCGATCACCGCTTGGGGTCTCTCGCCTCATTTTCTCTTCTACCACTAAACTAATGCCGTGCACTTTCGATTGCAGTAATCAGTTTATTACTGTGGATTTTTAAAATTAACGATAATAAGTTCTTTTTACACATAAACATACAGTTAGTAATGATATTCTTAATCAACGGGAGTGAGAACTGCGGTCCTCGTTATACGTCGCAGTTTCATTGCAAAAAACAGGGCTGATTTAAAAAAAAGGGTACTTTCTAGCTACTAATGTAATTAGAGGAGATTGCGTTTATTGAAAGACCCTCTACTTGCACCATCACTGATGAAATGACATTCTGCTGAAACAGATTTTCTTGTCAAAATTGAGTCTTAATTACTCAGGGTGTCTACAAAATCTGAATAAAAAAATTCCCTGATTTTTCCCTGATTTCACGAACAATTTCTTAAAAATTCCCTGATCATAAGAGAAAAATTCCCTGATTTTAACTACTTGGTAACTATTTACTATTTTATCTAAGTATAATAAAAGAATAAGCAAAAAATTCTATAAAAACAGTAATGATGAAATACTTAAAAAAAGAAGAGAGAAATAAAAAATTATAAATTAATGAGTTTACAATATCTTACCTTTTAAAAGATTTATTGCAACAATATACACAAAATTAAACTCAACGGAATTCAAGATTCATTGTAATGTACAGCATGATACTGGGTATTTAAATTTTTGAAAGCTTTATCGCAGCAATTTCATTTTCAATCATTTCAGATTCCTTTTGTGCTGCTTCTAAGATTTTAATTTTTTTGTCATTAAGCCTTTTCTGTTCAATTTCAGCCTCTCTTTTTCTTTTAACAGCTACTGCCAATTCTTGCTTTTCTTTCTTTTTTTGTTCCATTGCCTCGGAATACTTAGCTCTTGCATTTCTTACATCAAGGACCATCTTCTTAGTAATTTCAATAGTATTTATGCCACCTTTAGACAATACACTATCATAAATGGATCTTCTGGCAATGATAGTTTCTTCTTTGATATTCTGCTCTAAAGTATCTTTGTTTATAGAAAAACCTTTTTCTAAGCTTGCATTGCCATGCGACAATACCATGACTAACTGTATCACTGTCATAGCTTCAGGTGCTCCATTTTCTTCAGCAGATATCAAACTACACCAGAAATTATCAATACGTGCAGTCGATCTTTTATACATCTTTAACTTTGAGATATTTTCTGGCTGTGAACATATTTGTTTTAATTGATTCTTAGCTTTCTCAGCTAAAGTGCATGATATCCAGTTTTTTTCCGAAAGAATTACCAACAGACTTGATAATCTACATGAAAATATATTTTCATTTATTGCTATTTTAGGGTCAAAACAGGACACTGCTTTAGTCAGCTTGTAAATAAGGGGAGATTTACTTTGGAATTTCAGTAAACATTGAATCAATAAGCGTCTACAGTCAACTTTAAATTCAGCTATTTGCAAATCAGATACTTTCGCCTTTTTCAAATTGCTTTGAGCAGATAAACCAATATCTATTTGTTTAACTGGCAGAAAATTTGATTTGTCCTCCACGTCTATGCTTGTAATATTTTTGCTTAATGCCTCTTTTTTAAGAAAGCGCTGCATGAATTTTAGTGACAAATTACTATGGGTTTTTTGCTACTGGTTCTTTGCTACTGAAAATCAAGCAAAATATAGAGCAAACAATAAACAAGCTGCAACAGAAATAACTTCGTGAAATGTCCGAGAATACAAACAATCTACCCACCGATTGGCCTTTCAGATAAGTTGCATTCCTCGTAGTAAGTTTCGGTTTCAGTTTCAGTGGCGGGAATATAGTACAGGATATGAGGTCACTATTCAACACCATTAGACCGGCCGGCGGGAAGAGGGGATCGACGTGACGCGTGACCTTGAATGCTCCCTTAAGATAAAAGCTCACGCTTGGCAAAAGATCATAAATTTCCCTGATTTTAAGTAATAATTGCGAAATTCCCTGATAATTCCCTGATTTTTTCCAGAATAACAAAATTCCCTGATAATTCCCTGATTCCCTGATTTCCCTGATTCTGTAGACACCCTGTTACTTAACGACGTATAACGAGGACCAGTTGAAATTGTTAATGGTTATTGAGTAATAAAGCAAAGATATGAAAAGGCGCCGTACTGGTTAATAAGGTTAAGTTTAAAAACATCGAGTATTACGAATATTCTAACCCGCATTATTACGAAAGATAAAAAAAAAATAAAAAATAAAAAACTTGGATACTGGTGAAAAGTTTTATGTGAATTTTCCAGATTGCATATATACCTAACACGGCAGCAGAAATAAAAGCATATACATAGGATATAGCAAAGAGCGCCAATTACTGAGATATCTAGAATGTAGACAATTCGAATGAAAAATAAGTGATAGAATTGGAACTTCATTCCTCTGTAAATGAAGATGGTAGAACTATAGCAACCACGAATGATCAATTAAATGTAAATTGAAGATATTGGTAATAATAATAGGAAGATGAGACGTAGATATATGAAATTATAAGATGTTTTAGAAGAATCAACTGAATTCTTTCTTTTTATTGATGTAATCATGTAACTAAAAGCCATCTATCATTGCATGGATTTATTTACGATGACATGAAAGGGCAGTTATTAGCTTCTTTAAGAAGCAACTTTGTGGCGATAACTTATAAATAATCTAGAAAAAAAATTCGTTGAAGCTTTTCCAAATACCAGTGAACAACTGAATGGAAATGTATGCTAACTGTCTTTAGGATGTCAGTGATATGCAGACATGGCTTCGGGCAAAGATAGCCTAGTCAAAACAAGGGTAGATAGATTAATGCTAAAAAAAAAAACCCCAGTCAAATGTAAGCCTAGTTGCTGAGTCTAGTTGAAGTTGTGGGAGGACCTTGTAGAAGAAAATGCCAGTGTCATCAAATGAATTTCTATTGTAATGGTTTGTGGTCGGAAGTTGTTCGTGTTTTTCAGTTTTAAACGGGCCAAATTTATTCTTGATATGTTTAAAAACTTAAAAATATAGTTTAAAATATATTTAAAATCTTCTTGATATTGTTTAAAAATATGCAACAAACTTCTTTATTTTTACCACAGAAACTTACAATGGTGGCTTTCCATAGGAAATCCCAAAAGAAATAAGTTATCAAAGAAAAAAAGTTCGCTGTTTCTTTTATCATATTCCTTTCTTATAACTCGATTTTTATATCTTTATTTCTCGATTTTTTTAATTTACTGGATTTCGTCTCGTTACTTTATCATTATTTTATTGCTATAATCCAAAGACGACTGACTGATTCATCATTCAAACTAACTGTTCAGGAAGATTCAGGTCTTCTATAGCATTTATAAATTTAAACAAGATGGGGTCTCGCTAAGAAGAGAGGGATAACCTTTTAGGTATATTTTCGTGTGTGTGTGGAAGGGGAGGCGAGAAAAGCCACTTCCTCCCTGAAATCTTGAATGCTTAACCCAATTTTCGAGTTCTTTTTTGGATTTGGTAGGTGAGGCTAACTTCCCCCTCCCCCATGTCCTATAAACACCCATGGGTGGTCTCCTGAGTAACAATGAAGTTGTTTGAATGATTCTGATTGGCTTACGATTTAAAAACAAACAATCAAGCCCAGCAATATTGTTTCATATTGAGAAATTTAATTCCAGGAATTTCCTTTTCTTCTGTCAATTTATTATTACCATTATTATTATTGTTATTATTATTATTTCAAATAAAGAAAAATAAAGAAGCGATCAGTTAATTGTATATGGTAGAACTGAAAATTATGCTAACAATAAGCATTAATAATTAAATCTTAACAAACTTCATATAATTTAGTTAATATCTGCTCCCCTCCTCCTCTCTTATTGTTGCTTTATTTTCATTTCAAAAGTGTCACATCGCCGTTACAACAAATGTGATGCTAAACAAACGCAAATCTCCTTTTTATATCCTTTTATTGTAATTTATAATTATTCTAAAGGCTCCCTTGGACCTTTCTTTTCCTCAACAGAACTCTCCAGAAAGTGAAATTTTGTTAGGACAAACCTATGGGACAAACGAAATGGATTTTTAAAAGAAATTCTTCACCAGGAGGAAGTGGTCGAAGCAGTGATGATCACCTACGTGTGTCAGATTGTTTCCGCTAATGTTCATCACTGCGAATCTCAAACGAATTTCAAGTGAATATCTAATGATTATTTGGCTGCCAAAACTGTATTTGAACATTCGACATGAAGCATCGAGGGATTTCGTGGCTGAAAATCCTGCTTTGGGTGAAAGGCGCTTTTGAATTTCCATCCAAGAGATGTTGGTGGTGAAAGATGATGGCTACTGAGTGGAACTGGCGTTTGACAAGGTCTTTAAGGAACTGTCCTTATTTATCCAAAAGAAAATTAGAGTGGACAAGAAGGTGATGGACAGTATTGCATCTCCGTGGATCCCAACCATCTCCCCTGGGCGTTATTGAGTTGGGGATGAGTAGTGGAGATGGCGAGACAGTGGTTTCTCTTAGGCCTAATGATGGCTGTATGGGGAGCATCCTCCTCCTCACGAGATGAATTCACTGACACTTGTAATAAAAAGAGACAAACACTCACGAGTTCATGGGGAGTGATTTCCGATGGGGACGGGGAATATCCCCAGCATTCCCATTGCGAATGGCTAATCACAGGTGAGTCCAGTGGGGAATTGCAACGACCCAAAACAATTAGACCAACACGGTGGTTATTGTGCTCCATGTTGTTTACTTGGATGTTCAATGTGAATTTGTGACTAAATATTTAAATGTTGGGTAAACATACATCAGTAACAAGAATTGCATGGGAAAAGAAATCTTACAATGCTTTTTAACAAAATAAAGTGATCTCTCTTGTGAACTGCTTAGTTTTTTTTTAAAGAATTAATTGTAGATCATATTAAAATTTCTGTTTTCATTTCTAAAGCAATAAATCCAAGCTGCATTTTACAGTTACAGTTTAAACTACAGCTTGTGAATAGTAGATTTTGACGTTCCTTTCAAGTATTTTCAGTTGATTTCTGAAACATTTTTATATGCTTTATAACAATGGCAGAAGGGTTGTTTTTTGTTTTATGTCGTAATATATCTTTTAATTCTTACAGAAGCAGAATTTCGGTATTTGAAAATATTTGCATTTGTTACTTAGAAAGGTTAATTTAAAAAGCTTTTGTGTAACTTAGAAGATTAGGTATGATTCAAACAAAAACATTTTTACCTCAAATTTTATTTTTGAAGTAAGTCCATGTTATTTTCCCGCTTTCTTTTCTTTCTAATGAAAGAATCCTTTAATGCAGTGAATAGAATTTGACAGTTTTATGCCGACAACCATAACAGAAATAAATGGTTCCTCAGGATTCATTCCCTGTAGAGGGTTTTATTTACACATGAAGCTGTATTGTAATTCCAACACTAGTTTTTATATCTATTAATAATTAAAGTGATATTTCATATTTATCTGAATTATTAATTAAAAAAATAATGAAATCATCTCGTATCAAATTCTTACTATTCAAAATGAAAATTAGTCAACCCCTCATAGATTTGGAAGGTATTCTCATTAGTGTTCAACATAATAGTCTTAGGTTATGTCCTCTTAATATCGAATTTGTTTTTATTGCAAAAATTACTGTATTGTAATTGACATTCAAACAAAGAATTGGAAAAAAATATTCAGAGGTTTATCATTATAACACTATATAACTAGTGTAGTTCATTAAACAGTACAGTATTCATCATGTAGTTATTGAGAATTATTGTACCACTATAATAACTTGGCTTTCCATCTGTGACATTAATATAAAAGATGCAAAACTTACTAACACTGAATAGAAAATATAGACCATTAAATTTTTAACAACTTATTGTAATTATTTTGTGTGATCCTTGGGCGTTTGGTTGCCTGTTATGGAGTCCTTTAACCTTTAATATGATATATAATATGAAAAA
Source organism: Thereuonema tuberculata (assembly GCA_023159025.1). NCBI lineage: Eukaryota > Metazoa > Arthropoda > Chilopoda > Scutigeromorpha > Scutigeridae > Thereuonema > Thereuonema tuberculata. Next base: position 64,317 of record JAFIDM010041296.1, read on the forward strand.
TGTTATAAAAAGTTATTAATTTATTCGAATACTAACAATGAGAGTAATATAATAATAATAATATATCTTATATTAATATAATATAATAATAATTA
>JAFIDM010041297.1:6197-20988 GCA_023159025.1 Thereuonema tuberculata
TGTGTGTGTGTGTTTTGGGTTTTCCTAAAAACTTCACAACCAGTGATTGAATCTTCTTGAAACTCGGCTTGCCCATTTAGGGAATACAGACGACCCAACTTTTTCTATTTGAAGTCTTTCCAGCATGGATCATTGTCAAAAATTTCCATACAAAAGCATTAGAACCGAAAGTAGATTCCTACAGATATTTTAAACAAAGAATAGTTAAAGGATCCCATTTCACAGGCCAAGAAGGCCTTTACGAAGCCACTGGAGGTATAGGCCCCAATGATTCTCAGCCAATTGGGATGAAGTTCAGGTCGAGTTGTCAATCCGACATCTTCCCGTCTTTAATGTCGAGAAGGAAACGCGGTCTCCATATTGCAGAGGGCTGAGTGAGCCCTAGGGGCTCTAAAGAAGAAACACCGAAGGAAAAATCATCAACCTCCACCAGGAATGAATCCTGCTCTTACAGCCTCCTCTCTAGTGCCTGTATCACTGGACCAACAAACGAACAACTAAACGATAGTACTCCGCAGTTAATTTTTTTTTAAGTTCTGAACGAGCTTTAATAGGTTTAAAATGTATTAGATTCAAGTATTTTAGGAAATAAGACGGATTTAATTATTTCAGAAAACGAAAAACTCTCGAGATTGATATTGAGTAGAAATTACAATTTGAAATTAGACGAAGAAGTTTCATTTATAGTGTCTTCACGACAAAAAAAATATATATAGGAATGTAGGCTTCAGTATGTTTCAGGAACTTGTCTTTATTGACTTATTCTTTAGTTGAAGAAGTTGGAACTGTTCTAGCAGACAAATTAAGATCGTTCTCGCTTTAAAGAGACACTTTCCAGATCTGTGACGTCTCAAGAGAAGCACAGGTTTCCTTATTTAGTTCCATGTTTCCCTCAAAATAGCAACACGCTGCTGAAAAGAAATCGAATCTGAAGATATTAATTCTACTGGACAGTACTTAAAAACAATCAGAATTTCTGATTAATGAAGATGAAAACCTGCGTATTTTTCACAGCTACAGTCATGAATTGTTAATAAACGGAATCGGGGACCGTTGTTCCGTATTTATTAATAATCATCAGCAAATCTACCCAGTTGTTGAGATAACATTTTTAGAAGTTCATTCTCGTTTTTAATGTTGACATCTCAGAAAAAAAAAAAATATTTATTTTCCTAGGGCATCAAACTGTCAGTCTGTATGTGTGTGCCTCCCTAATAACTTTTGAACAGCAGGATGAAACCTCCTGAAACTTGATATGCTTATTTTAGGTCGAAAGACGATCTAACTGTTACATTTGTGTTTTTTTTCCATCTGAGCCTTCAGTCAAGGAGACAAAAATTCACACAGAAACGCATTTGAACCGAAACAATGGATTTGTATCGATATCTTAAACAATGGATATTATTATCCGTCTATTAAATATCAGCATGGATAATGAAAATTAAGTAAATTTTCTGTAGGAAAATTCTGTAGGATTCAGTAGGATTCAGTCAAGTTGAAGATAGAGTTCTCAATTCAGTAAATGAAAAAGAAATCTCTACTGGCTGTGAGATTTGATCTAATTCAAAAATAAACGGATTTGTTTTTGAAAGTTTTTCACAAATTCAAAAACAAAATAAATAAATAAAAAAACGCAATATTTTTAATTTTTTTTAGTCTTTTTTTTTTTGTACTTATTACGTAAGTAGGTAGGTAGTTGTAACCTACTGGGACCCTAGGAGGAACGTTTCATTGACCCGCGACTGAGATGAGACCCGCGTTCTACAGAAGGGCTGGGTGGACTCTAGGATCCATCTAGTGGAGAATTTAGCGTGAAAAAAATTCCCGACATCCGCCGAGATTGGGGATTGAATCGAAGTCCTCCAACTCTCAAGTCAAGCGCGATTTAAAGTCACGTGACTTACTTATGTACTACGTAAATAAATTACATACCTGCTCTCATGCGTTATACAATACTTTAGAATTTATATAATACATTTTGAATAAAAAAATATATTCAGATACACATACAGTGTTTAGCGTTAGTTATTTAATTAAATGAATATAGTTAATTAAGTTGCCATAAACCGCTCAGCAAGAAAGAAGTTTGTGTAAAACATTTAAGTAGAAGTTCCTCTGGAACCTTCCACTGTGACTCAAGTTAAACTACGTGGAAAGCTACAAACTCTAATGGCCAAAGTGCTTTGGGATCGGAAGAGAAAGGGCAGATGTCCTGAGTGACAGCAAAGAACTCTTACGTCTAATTACGGTCTTATGGGGTCTCTTTCCAAAAAGTACAAGAGAAAAAACTTAGCAAAAGTGGGAGGGGGGGGGGATCTTATTCAAAGAAATCCATATTAAAGTTAATTTTCAAATTGTAATATTTACTGAATATGAATAATGTAAATTTTCCATTTCCTGATAAAATGAATTAAATCGCCAGTATTTACTTAAATTGCTTAATATAGTGCAACTTGGATAATTCGAACGTCTTTAATTCGAAATCGTGGTTAATTCAAAGATTTCTCTTAGTCCCTTGAATTTCTTATTATATCAGTGTTATAAAATCGTGGATAATTCGAAGTTCAACATCCTTAATTCGATTTACAAAAAATTTCGAACCATAACGACTTTTCGGCGTTTCATCGATAAGAAATTCGACACGTGACCCGGTTCGACACGTGACGCTTCAGACGCCATTCGAGCTTCCTGCTATCAGTGTCACCATGTCTTTCAGTAAACCACGCGTGTACAAGAATTTAACGTTCGCTGAAAAGGTCGCCGCCATTCGCGAGATGGAAAAGGGATTTGAAGAAGAAATGCCAAATCGCCAACGAGTACAGGTTAGCGCCGAATTTTGTCGGTACATTGAAGGACAAACCAACGTAAGTGAAGCTGTTTTCCGTTCACTAAACATGCTTGATGATTTTGCTAACCTTAAGCGACTGAATTCTACAAAACAATCAGACATTGCACAATTTTTTGAAAAACTATAATTTTCTGTATTGAATGTAATATGTACTGTAGCTTACATAATATAAATCTTATTTTGTTTACATACATATAGTGTTTAAGTCTTTCATACCACGATCTTTCTGAATAAATACTTACTTATCGACAGAATAATCTTTTCAAGCATTTAATGGACCTGAAATTAAAGTTAAAAGATGTAACTTGTTTAATTCGAAGTCTTGGATAATTCGAAGTTTTGTAGTGGTCCTTACAGCTTCGAATTATCCAAGTTGCACTGTATTAAAATCCAAATGCGACAAATCCAAAATCCAACAAATGCGCAATAGATTACCTAAAGGATTAATTCCCATTGTGTAAACAATAAGAAATTACAAAAAATAAAAAAAAAATACAAATGTTTGTTCCTTCTTGAGCTAATTTCGACAAGGACTCATCTGGATTTCAAATATTTCAAACATTTAAATTAGATCGTTCCGAGTCCTCGAATATGCATACCAATTTCCAAGAGGTTCGAAAGTTCTTAGAGGCGGATACATACAAACGCAAATATATTTTCAAACTGATTTGATGAACCTCAATTTCTTATTAGATAATAGACTAAAAATAGTTAATAGAATCCCATGGGATGAACATACAAAGTATTATTTGTACAGACGACTTCTAGAAGGAAGGAACGGTTTTTTAAAAGGGGGGAAACAACTTGATAAAGGATCTAGCAGTAAGATGATCCGAATACGTGCGTTTTATTATTATGTTTTAATTTTTTAATCTTTATAATTCTGTGCGTTGATCATTGGATTTTTAAAGACAATTTTAAATACAATACTATAAAATTTTCATATTTCTTGCCTATCGGTAAGCGTATAAACATCACGCTCTAACGGCTCGCACGATTTTCTTAATACTTACGAATCTAATTGCTGGATTCCTTAAAAAATGAGTTCGATTATATTTTGCACTTGACATCCCATTCCTCAAAAAACAACTAACTGATACGATATTTATAATTTCACTAAAAAAACGTAGACCGTATTGTATGTCAGGGATGGTAACAGATGTAAACAGCACTTACAAGAAATTACTTCTTCAAATATTTCCAAATTTAGGAGGATGACTTTTTTTTTAAGCGGGCAAAGAGTCTTACTTCTAGCGTTTGGTTAATTAAGAAACGAGTTTTGAAATTAGAAATCACGTCATGCTTCAGTAGCTGAATTAAGATGACATCTCTGTTATGTTTCAACTACGTAAAGAAGGAATAAATCTTGAGAAAACTCTGCAAAGAGAATCATTCTCATTGAAAGTTGAAAGAGAAGCATTAAGCTTATTCCGAGAACAATTGATGTAGTGACGAGGTAATCATATTTCAATAAAATTAATCGCGAAACAGAGTTATATTGTTTCTACGCTGTCATGTTGCGACCCAGGGGAGGCACAGCCCCTTTTGAATGAACAATCATTTTTATACTTGTATATTAAGGAAGAAAACTGCAAAGAAAATTTCCATTTTTGTAAAGAAATATACTTTACAGGATTTCATTAATGCATCTGTCAACAACAACAACGACAGCAGCATTTATTAATATAAATGAATAATTACCGTATTTAACGGACTAAAAGACGCTACGGACTATAAGACGCACCTTAATTTTTAAGCAAATTTTTTTTTAAAAAATAACACTAAAATACATTCGAGTATAAGATGCACCTGAATTTTGGAGGCAATTTTTCGAAGAAGAAAGTGCATCTTATAGTCCGTAAAATACGGTACTAATATTTGTGAAAGCAGTTTAGAATTTCACCAGTATTCTAAAGTGGATATAACGTCTGATGCTTATTGAATATCTTCAACAAATGGGTCGTCAATATTTTAAAAATGATCTTTCTATTCTAAAGAAGATCATTTTGCTTTTATTATTATTATTATTACATAAATTTATTATCAGAAAAAAAGGTTCAATTTTTTTTAAATGTATAATATTAAAAAAGAAATGCATAGAATTAACGTGCGTACAGTAAGATTAGAAAGAAAAATAAGAGTAAAAACGCACAAGTCTAAGAGTTCACTGATCTGTTTTTGGAAATTGTGATACTGGAAACCCAAGATGGACCATTTCTGGTTTCCTGACCTTCGTCAGTTGGGTCCGTCCAGTATCTTAACATTTCATTGAACTCAAGAAACATATAAATAGAACAAAAGTGAACATCAAAATGGCCCTGCAATTAAAAAAACATCAAAACCTAAATAAAGAATAAAAAGGGCCAATAAATTTCTTGAGTTCACTGAAATGTTAGGATACTGGACGGACCCAACTTACGAAGGTCAGGAAACCAGAAATGGTCCATCTTGGATTTCCAGTATCGCAATTTCCAAAAACAGATCAGTGAACTCTTAGTCTTGTGCGTTTTTACTCTTATTTTTCTTTCTAAAAAAGAAATTGTCATCACAATTTTTTTTCAATTTAATACTCCAATTAACGACTATTTATATTATTAAAAAAATTAACAGATCGTTGTTATTAAATTTTGACAAAAACAAGTTGCATTCATTAATTTTCCTTTAATCATGAACAAATTTCATTTGCTGTTCAAGATAAGTTTTAGTGAAAATTTAAATTTAAATTCTTTAAAAAAATTTAATGAAATCATACTCTTTGACTACGAAAAAATTCAATGTAAAGTCAAATTTATTTTTCGTTTTTTTTTTTAATAATTTTTAATTTGTTTTTATTATTTTAATTATAAATTAGGCCACCACCCCCCTCCCCGTCTCCCCCTAGTAAGTATGAGATAATCCAAGAAGAATGGATTCCAAGCGGTTATGGCAAAAAGTGATCTTTTATTTCTTTTGAATGAACTCATTATTTGATAGCGCGCGAACAAATAGAATAATAGTAGGATTGGATATTGGGAGACCAGCTCCAATGGTTAGCGTTCTTGACTGCGAGGACAAAGGTCCTCGGTTCGAATCCCATGCCAAGCGAAAAAAAAAAAAAAGGAAAATTTTATAGTCTGACTTTCCCAGCAAGGGAAACTAATAATTAACAATTGCGCCGGACAGACAAAGAAATAAAAGATTTTAGCAATATAGATAGATTGGAATAATTCTTTCATTCTTTAATTACTAGTAATTTTTTTTTCCTTCCAAATTAATAAATATAACTTAGAAATATATCGGATCGCAATAATGTGAAAGTTCTTCTTGTTTACATCATACAAAAGAATGAATTCAGTGAGCGCGGAGGGATACTTTAAGAGTCACATGTGATTCGATCTCAGTCTCTGCTTTATCAAGTAAACTGTGGTGGACGTTTAAACTCGTCTAATCTACACTTTCTGACTAAAATAATCAAATCAATCATATTTATTTAATTATTATTAATCATCATCATCTTCTTAATAACATAAAATAAATGTAAAATTAAAAATACATTTATTTACAAAGCGAATTTTCGAAGAGATATTTTCTTCTCTTCTTTTTCAAGCTACAATAATTCACAACAAATATGGGAAGTGAAATCGTGATAGTTATAACATTCCATTGTAGTAACTATCACTTTAACAATTCATCTCATCTATTCTTACTTTAAGTGTTTTTACCATTACTGGATTAAGAATTCATATTTATTTAAATTGTTTATTTCCGATTTATTTTAATTACATTAAAGTTCATGTAGATATTAAGAGGATTAATAAGAAAGAGTAATATTCATTTTTAAGACTTCATTAGAAATTACAACGCTTCAGTTCCAGCGCTTTTCTATGGGCATTTGTTGTCATCTTCACGCGATTATTTACAGACAAGGACCCGCAGGGAGAAAAAACTTCACATGCAAAAGTTAGATTGTCTCTTGCATTTAAAGATGCATACCAATTTTTAAGAAGATCCAAGCAGCAGTTCAACAGTTGTTAGAGACACACATACAGACTGATTAATTTCACGAGCCTACGAAAGCAAACTTAGAAGAAAGACAATTTCTGAAGGAAGATTAAACTTAAAATAATTTTTAATAATTATGATTAAAAATTTTATAATTAATAAAAATATGGTAAATTATTAAAACCGCAATCAGAGCGAGGGAAATTATTTTGGAATTTTGAAATTAGGAAACGAAGCCCTAAGTTTTAAAACGAGCTCCTTTAATTTGTTTTGAGTTATTATTATTTTAATAGAAAACTCAGATCGATAACTTTCATTAAGTTCAATGATTAACACCGCCCTTCAAAGTTTCCCACTTGTACCGATCAATACAACGCTCTAAAGCAAATACTACTCACGTTCTATTGCTTCTAAATATTGCATTTAAATAAACTGGGGATAATTTGTGGCTGAATTATTTATTAAAGTTTCCGTTCAAAAGTTTCCGTATGCATGATCGAATCAGGCGTACAACAACCTTCACGAGAAGAAGTTTCTGGAAGAACTTAAAGCCTATTATCTTCAATACGTCATCCGTTAAAATTTCTTTTTTTATTTATTTATTTTTTTATTTTTCTCCTTTTTACATTTTTTGAAAGTCATGTAAATGCATCCAATGAAATGCATAATTTATCTCGAAATTAAAACACCTACATTCAGTATAAGTTTTTCCATTTTCTGGAGATTTGGGCAGATTAATTAAATAAAACAAATTTAATTAATTTGCTTTATTTAATTAATCTGCCGAAATCGGATTAATTTTAATCAAAGCATGGATTATTGGTTTGCAAAGTAATGGATTAGGAAAAACAATGAAGACACAGTGTCTAAGATAAAGATAGGAATCCATTTTTTGTATCTGATGCCTCTGTATGGGAATTTTTTCGCCATCTCGCGTTAAATTCTCGACAGGAACTCATTTGAAAAAAAACAAAAAAAATAGATTTCAAATATAAAAGTTGCTCTAAAATAAACGTACTTCATATCTTATATTCCTAAAATTAAGTAAAAAACCACATCTCTTTGAAAAATATATATATTTTGAAGATATATATTTCGGAAACATGGGGAGAATGTTGGAGGAATGGGTTGATGAACACATAACAGCATATCGGAACAATCGCCCAAAAGCATCGAACTGGGCCGAGCATTGCCTAACAGAAGGTCATAACCCGGACCCAGAGGTTAAAATTCTTTTCAAAATTAGAGACAAACGTAGCAGATATGTAATAGAATTGTGTGTCATCAAGACTTTTAAATGTATGAACAAAGACAGAGGATATATGGTGAACCAGAACACTATCATTTTTCCAGGACTTAGTCAAAAATCAAAGAGAAAAATTTCAATAAAGAGAATATACCAACAAAGAAAGTGAACTTTAAATTGTATTAGATTAACAATGATGATACAATACTTGATTATGTTAATGCTTTTTCGTTTATTGGAATAGCATATGATTATTTTTTAATAATGACATGATAGTATGTCAATATTATGCATGATTGTATCAGTATTAAGGCATGTATTGGAAGAAAGTAACTCAATGTTATTATTAGAAATGGTTTGAAAAAGCGGAATGATGTAGTTCCGCAAAATACTACCGATATTAAAGGAAATACGTTAAAGAGATGTGGCTTTTTACTTAAATAAAAGTTGTTCGTCTGTAGTCCTTAAATATGTATACCAAGTTTAATGAAGATCCATCCAGTGGTTCAAAAGTTATTAGGGACAATAACTGGAATGCACTCATGAAGACTGCTCCTATTTTTTTAGCAAATTGAAGTAAAAAAGTGTTTGTTTTCTCCACTTTTGTTGAACTGACGCTTCTATCACTTTGTGTCTCTGCTTCTAACAACTTATGAACCCCTGGGCGCATAGACTTGGGTCTGAGGATACGTAAGACACCATCTTTGTATATTTGAAATGTGTTATGGGGATCTTTATTGAGAAATCGGCAAGTGAAGGTGAGCAAGAAATTCCCACGGAAAACCGTTAGAACAGAAAGTTAATACAACCAACTAATTTAAGCGCATATGATTTTATCATGTCAACTAATTTAAATCGTTGATATAATTTAGACAGTGGTGTAGCTGGAGTTTGTGCCGCCCCTCTCAATACATATCAAACATACTTAGATAAAAAAGTGAAAACGACGATAGAACGTTCCCAGACCACTGCAATAGACCAAAACCATCGCCCCCACCCACTTCTTAGCTACGCTAGTGAATTAAGATTAATCAGATTTTTGAGCAACGTAAATAAATAATGCGGATTTAATATTAATTTTTATCTTTTTGAAAATAGAAGATTTGTTCTGTTTCTATTAGACAGGCAGACATTTTATAATTGAAAAGTAAAAAATAGACTTTTGGTTTCACGAGTTTTTATTTCTTTTTTTAAAAACAACAACAACAACATTTTAAGGAAAATAGATTTCGAGTTCTTTCAAAAACTTTTTATAATAACAACTCGAATAGAAATGAAACAAAACATTGAGCTTCTTTAAAAATGATTAGTATGGCATTTTCTTTTATTATTATTAATTGTATTGATTAGTGTCACTTCCAATAGGAACGCCAGCCTTATCTGTCGCCCTTTGATCCGCTCCGAGGATCTTCTTCCAACTTGGTGTGCATTTTCGTGAACTGGGGATAATCTTACTGTTTTACTTGAGATCGATTCCAAATAGGTTCTTATCGAGAAAGTAGCACGAGACAGTAATTCCCATCGAAAAGCACTAAAATGTGATTTCTATCCTCATATCCTTCGATATTTCAAGAAGTCTTCAATCCTTAATCCATTCTACTTAGTTTGATCTGATTAAAATTAACGTGATTTAGATAAGTTAATTTTATCTAAAGAAATTTTACAACAAATTATTTAAGTAAAAAAAATGAGAAACAACACAAAATTTTTTCTAAAGAAATTTATAAAACATTATAAAATAATGTTTTTATATGTTTAAAAAATATTTATGTGCTATTTAAAAATTAAAAAAATTTATGTGCTGTTTCTTATTTTTTTTACTTCAGTTCTATTCTCACACATTAAAAATATTTTTAAAGAATAAATATATATATATATATATTTTTCCAGAAAATGAAAAAATTATCTACCTTATATAATTGGCTAAGTTCGTCTGTCTGTCTCTCTGTCCGTAACTCGATAGAATGCCAATCATATCATAGCGTTGGAACACGTCCCGTATGACGTCATGTCCATGACGAAAAACATGGCGCCCAAATGAATTGCCGTCGATTGAAATTCACAGACAGCGATTGCAGACAGAATTACATATATTTCTGAAATTCCTTTACGCACAAAGAAAGTTTATATGTAAATGCATTAATTTCTTGCGGTAGAATTTTACAGAGCGTTGGATAAACCTCGGTCTTTGCAATCCCATTTGTCTTCGTTGGAGATGTTAGAGGCACAGGTCATGCGCCAACTAGATGGCCTGCTGAGGCCTAAAGGTAGGCAGTTAAGTAGTAGTGGCTGCCATTTTGTTGTTAGGCAAGAAAACCAGTTTCTCCAGTTTCCTTCATTTACAGAAATTCGTTGTCCTTCCTTCAAATTACATAACGTTATTTTGGTTTAAAAAGTGTTATTATTATTATTATCAACTTATATAATTGGCTAAGTTCGTCTGTCTGTGACTCGATAAAATTAAGCTGTTAACATAGATCCAGGGTTCTCAATGGTAGCATTGATTAAAGGGTATTCAAATTGGATGAAATATTAGTTCATTGTGTCATTCCATGTTGTTTCCATGAAATTTTATCCTTGGGAACTAATCTAGACAACTGAAATTCTAACAAAATATACGTTCAAAACCAAATAATTTTGTTACCATTGCATCCATTTTAATGAAATTTGACATTCTTACTCAGTTTTTTACGCTGATTTTGAAACTCAAAACCATTTTTGCCGTAGAAGCTTCGTTCACAAGTTAGCGCAGTATTTAGATTACAAAGGCGAGTTTTAAATGCCTTTCGGCGTTATGAGTCAAAAATAATAATTATTCCATTCTTACTTTTAGTAAAATTTATTTACAAGGACAAACTTTAGATATGGTTGGTATTTATTTACCAGAGCATGTTTTAGTCATGGACAGTTATATGTTGCTACATCTCGAGCACATCGTGCTTGCGACGTCAAAATCAAAATTCTTGACCAAATACATCAAGGACATCTGATAGAAGGATCTCATGCTGTTTTTACAAAAAATGTAGTTTATAAGGAGATATTTACTTTGTAGTTGACAATTGATAATAAAATGATTTTTCAGATTTTTTTTTTATGCCTGTCGTCCGACAGGCTTTGCTGCTAGTTTTGTTTATATTCAGTTATTAGTGTAAATGTAGGCTTTTCGTTATTTAGTTTTCACGATTTAAAAGAAAAATTACAAAGATAACTTTAAGGAAAGTATGCTTTAACTTCTTTCAAAAACTTCTTGTTGTTATTATTTTCACGTGGTTTATGATAAATTAATTGTCCCTGCAAAATTTCAATTGTTAAAATAAAGAAAAAGATTTTTTTTTTTTCATGCTATGTTCATTGAAGTTCTTGCAGATGAAAAAAGAAATTTCATTAAACCCGGATAGAGATTAATTCACAAGCCTAAATAAAAAAGAAAATTCATATAAGGAAATTAGTTTTCTTATCAAAATAAATGAATCTATGCATTTTTTATTTGGCTGACAGCCCTAGTAATTTTCCTTTGTTCCTCCGGTAATATTTAATCCTCGGGATTAAAATTGTAATCTCAACTTAGTATTCAGCTACGAAAAACAAAATGAAGTTTGTAATTCATCAGATCTGATGACTGGTTTGGGGCCCTAATTGAAAGCTAATGTATCCTTCCTAAAATCTGTATCCATATTTATGGAGTAAATTAATCCGTTACCGAATAATCAACTTATAATTAATCCGTTGCTTAATTATACCATTTTTAATGATTATCACATTGACAACGTACCGTAATTTGCGTTTAAAACAGAATTACAAGAACCCTTGGTTTTTACGCAAATCCTACGGATAAGGGGAAGCTGAAAAGACCTGGCAGAAAGCTGAGAAATTCGTTACAAATAACCAGTTTTAATTTGAGATGATTTACATGTGTAAGAAAATGTGATAATGAGATGCTAAGAAAGTAAGGTTGCCCCTCTAGCCATAGCTTTTCTGCAAAGTCTTGTAATATTTTTAATTTATCTGGTAATTAACGCTTTCATTTTGCTGGTATATTTTGTCATAGAAAACAAAGAAGAAGAACGGAGAATTATGCAGCAAAAATAAATGTCCCATAGTAAAGTGCATGATGCATTGTTCCTCATGTGGTTATCACGAGATGGCGTTGGTAGTGTTATTATGAAGTTGGCGGTGTTCAAAAATATGACTCATAACTGTATAGTGAAAAATATATACATTTATTGGACGACATAAAGTGAATTTAAAACAAAATGCACGTGAAAGGCATTAAAATCAATTTTTAAGAAATAGAGAAGCTAAAAGGAAGATGGTGAAGTTCCTGAGAAGCTGATTTGTAAGAAAATTCCATAAAAGAGAGAGGGAGTGTTTTTAGCGGCCACTAGGTTACAGCTTGCCCGCTCTTGCTTTTATGCTTACTGGATGTCACATTTTGTAGTGGCTGAACGAGATTTTAGAATAAACCTTCACCATTGTGTTCAGCATCAAAAAGTAGGTGACCACGTACGTTTTTATTTTATCATATGTCAGAAACCGTTTGTCTGGCAAAAACGTGACCACCAACAATGTGTTCAGAAGGGTCGATATTGGGGGGGACGTCTATCGCCGTTTTCCTCTTTATCGGAAGAGACCACTATTGACCCACCCACCCAACTTCCGGTTTGCTGTAACGTCCATTAGGTCCATTGCTGGTTAGGTTCAAAATTGTGCATATTATGGGGCCGCTTTGCTTTGACACTGTTTAAAAGCATTAATTATCTGGTTTTTTTAGAGAAGAGCGTTCTTCTCATGTCATGCGTTCAACAGTTAATGACGTCAGTGACTTTTCAAATGACGTAACTTCCTGATTAATTTCTAAAGAAGTCCCTTTTAAATTGTTATTAACGAAACAATATGGCGGCGGCATGATAAAAAAGGAAAGAAACAAAAAAACCTTGCTCCTATAATACGATTTGCCGCCGTTTTGTTATTTTTAATTTATGAGAAAAATACAGATTTTGCAGATCAAAATTCATGATGCATACAGATCTATCAATGTATGGAATTTCAAAAAGAGTTTCATTCAGTGATTCAGAAATAAGTGCGCGTTTTAAATGCCTAGGGTCACATTTTGAAAATGTAGCAATGACTGTAAACTTTCTGACATTTTTAAGAACACATTATGTTACCTAACTAATTGTTAGATATAATTACAATAATTAATTATAAATCTCAATCAATAATCAGAAATCCGAATTCAAAATGATGTGCAAAGCGTAATGCTCTGTGCTCTTTATAGATTTTCAAGAAATCATAGAATTCTGCCTCCAAAGGAAATAGATACAATCTCACTCTCCATGAAGTAATAACATTGGAATTAAAAGTTCCATAAAAAGGATTTTTTAACACGTTTTTATTAGCTCGCTTTCTTCGATGTCTCTTCGTTCGGTACAAATTTTGCAATTGATTTTATACTAACTTCCCGATGAGCTAGCGACTTGAAACTTTAAACATAGCTCAGAAATGGATGACATTGCAATATTAAATCGCTTTCTTGTTTATCTGTTCGTTAGGGAACCCTAATTCTTCGGATAACAGGTCGGTGCCGAATGCGTCGTCTGCTGTCAATGTTTCTGCAAATGGCCGCATGGCGCTGAGTTGCCGTGCATTGCAAGGCAGCGGCTTTTTTTTTTCTTTTAACATCAACACGTTTTTTATCGTGTTAATGCAACCCCAAGATTGTTTAAAGCTAAAATTGCATGTTGTTTTTAAGCTGTTAATTTGTACGATATTAGTTTCAATAATCACAAGTTCAGACACACGCGTATACAATATGTATATCAAATGTTTCCAAAATCTTGACCGATTATTGTTTGCCAATAACTATATTGAGCGTATTTAGTAAGATAACGAACTATGAAAACATTTAAGAAAAATATGCAAATTTGCAATTCATTAATATTAAATGAGCTTTCCAAAAATAAAAAATAAAAGGATAATAGCATACATAGTCTTAGTAAATAACTTGCACCACGAACATTAAACTTACGTTGTAATCCAATGGACTCTCAAGTTACATGCAGGAAATAATTACAATTTTTTTTTAATATTTAGATTTTTATTAATTATGACGAAAAAAACGAGATACGTCAACATATTTCGGCGAGCGATACATTACATGTGAAAGATCTCCGCTTTTGCTGGTTCCTGGTTTAAAACTAATAACGTGAGAAGTTGGAAATTGTAGGAGGAATACCGATTTTTTTTTTAATTAGCTGTAATTTACAAGAAAAATCTTAAAGTTCTGATAATTAATATTGATAAATATATAAAGAGATATTTATATATTTAGAACATTTTCTTCTGTTCATCCGGTTGTAAAAGCTATCTCAAACGTCCTTAACGTCCTGTAGCGATTGTGGAAATTTTTGGTTTTTTTTCAGGATTCGAGACGTCTCGTGTCTGAATTTTTTTTCTTTTCAAGAATTGGGCATTAGGTGATCATCTCAAGAAAGAAAGAGGTTGTTTTATGATTATTGTTTTTTTTTTGTTTTTTTTTTTAATATTAAAAACAAGAAATAGTAATAAGAAATGAAATATTATAGAAAATTCTCCATAACTACACGTTAACTTTCAGAAATCCTTTATTCGTGATATTTCGCAAATTTTATTCAAATCTTCTTCTTCGGACGTTTAAAAAACTCCTTCTTTAATACACAGAATACATAACAATAATA
>JAFIDM010041297.1:21388-41981 GCA_023159025.1 Thereuonema tuberculata
CTGTATTATTGTTATGTATTCTGTGTATTAGAGAAGGAGTTTTTTAAACGTCCGAAGAAGCAGATTTGAATAAAATTTGCGAAATATCACGAATAAAGGATTTCTGAAAGTTAACGTGTAGTTATGGAGAATTTTCTATAATACTAGGTGAAATTCCAGTTCTTAAATAAGAAATGAAATAGTTGAAGTATTTATAATGCAATATGATAGCTTTAGCAAAATTAGACTTTTGAAGAAAATAAATCAGAGGAAAATAATTTATCAATGCTAGTGATTTGAGGATATTATTCTGTCTGCCATTTTGACAAAAAAAAAGTAATAGGTTTTGAAAATTCTGCGGAATTAATGTGTTTGTCGATTATTAGAAAGAGACGAATTTTAAGATAAAAAAAAAATAGAATGAACAGGACTACTATTATTAAATGATTTTCTTGAATGAAAACGACTGTTTGTTTATTTTTGAAATTTATGATAAATTTTACATGAACCTTAAAAGAGTTTATAAAATATTCATATTTCGTTATTATTCTATTTAAAATATACCTTCTTTTGGAGACAAATTTTTCGTAATCTCTTATCCCAAGAGTTTCAAGAAACATTAAGAATATTAAACAATCGATTTTTACTTCTTTTACGTGAAAATCCTCAGTTTTAACTTTCTTTTCATTTATCCTCAAAGGAACGTTCAATAGGTAACTTTTATTTCAAACATAGAATAGGGAAATTGGTGGTGAATTATTTCCTATGTTGCTGTTCCTTCATTGCATCATAAATTATGTCTCTAATGAATGAATTATTACTATTTAGAGTCTCGCAGAAATGCACGAGACTCTCGAGAATTCTTTTTTTTTTTTTTCAAATCTCGTAAAAAATCGAAAATCTCGAGATTTGAAAAACTAAATCTCGAAAAATAAAATTTAAAATAAAATTTATTTAAATTGAAATACAAGATTTAATTCTCGATAATTTTAGAAAAATAAAATTTCTAGAGAATTAAAGAGTTTTGAAAGAAAACGAATTTCTCGAGAATTCTCGAGACGAGAAACCTCGATCACAATCTAAGACCTAACGAATATCTCGGCCAAAACTTCATTCTAATAAATTTCTCCCATTTCTGAAACTACACGCAGATTAAATAAAAAATTTAATAAAACAGATCTTTTTATTTTGTACACCAGCATTTTTATTAACTTGAAGCTATTAAAAAATAATCTTTGCCACTAATTACTCTGATTTAAATCAGATATAGGAATGTTGTGCAAAGTGTAGAGTATTTTATTCTACAGGTACTCCTCACTTTACGACCGAGTTCCGTTCCGACGACTACGTCGTAAAGCGAATTGGTCGATAAGCGAGGAGGTTGCGCCGGGAATGTAGGATGGTTGTAAAATTATAAAATTATAAAAATTATGCAACAAACTTCAAATTTATTCATAAAAAGACATGCATATGTACATATTAGCATTTGTTTATTTGGTTATCTGGAGCTGTAGAGGGTCCAAGTAAGGGAGTTGACATTGAAATAGAAGTTGTATCTTCAAGGGCACTCGTAAGATCGAGTGGTCGTTAAGCAGATAGGTCGTAAAGTGAGGAGTACCTATATTTGCTAAGGGTTTCAATCTAACGGAATGGAATATAACCCTCTTGAATTCCTATTAAGGAAATCGAAACAGCAGTCCTATCACCTTCTAGTTAAAACTTGAAAATTAGAATTTTATTATTCTTTTATTACTGCATTAGTGCATTTTTTTTTAATATTCTAAAGCCAATCTTGTAGTACAGATTAAATCGTTTTATGTTATTAATTTAAGTTTTATTAACTTTATTATTATTGTAAATCTCAAGAAAATTAAGCAACATAATGAAGCTTCTAAATTTAATCCTTATTTGTTTAAGTCAACTTGAGAAAAAAGATTTTATAAAAAAAGTTAATGAAAAAAGAAAGGAAAAAAAAATCAGCTTTTTTCTTATTTATTTAGAATGTCAGGAACGCTGGAGCGGAAACAAGATTCTTGTGATTAATTCCTTAGTGAAGATTAGAATGAATTATTTAAAAACTAAATGTTTTATGAAGAATTGGAACTTTGAGAGGTTCCAAACTTATTATTAGCCCAAATTGAATAAAAAAATGTACAGTGGAAAAAAATTAACACTTCTAAAGCTCTTTACACCTGCTCCAAGCAAAAAAAAAGCAAATATATTATGTAAGATGAACAGTTTTTTTTAACAACAAAGAAAAAAATAACATTAAAAGTGTCATAAATTTTAAGAGGTTGTTTGTTAGTGAAATCAAACGAAGTAAAAATATTGTTTTTTTTCTTGTCTAATTTCCAAGGAAACTGAGGATTATACGATCACTCAGTCTGTGCGTGTGCCTCCAAATACATTTAATTCTCTGGATGTATCTTCTTGAAACTTGGTGTGCATATTTAAGGAGTGGAACGATCTAAGTTTTTACATTTGAAATGTTTTCAAAATTGATCCTTAACAAAAATTTCCCTAGAAAACCCTTAGAACCATTAGATAATGGATTTCTATTCTATTTCGGTTAAATACTTCATTGTTTTAAAGAATGAAATTTAAATCGATTTTTATTAATGCGTTAATTTTAACTCCACTTGATATTAGGGAAGTTAATCAAATTTGATTAATACAAACATCAAACTTTTTGCATTTCTGAAAAAAAAAGTACAGCTGCAGGACAAATTAGTAAAATTTGAAAATGAAGAAAGGACTCTTTTGTTTTTATCGTTTTCACGACATTAAAAAAAAGGAGAGAGAGAGTAAAAATAAAGAAATTTTAAGAAATCACGTTTTCAGAAAGTAAGCTTTTAAGTTTGTATTAAGTTTATATAATTGTTGTGCGTTTTTAGCTTTGATTTTACCTTACTAAGTTTTAAGTTCTTCGAATTTCCAGTTTAGCATTAAAATCAAAAGCAATAAGTAGTGTAGCAGGATATCATAATTTGATATTATTGAATATACGGTGAGCTTGTATTTTATTTCCAGCATTTCTAGAGCAAAATTTCAGCCTATCTTTATAGCTAGAGCAAAATTTCAGCCTTTCTACATAATTAGAGCAACATTTCAGCCTTTCTTTATAACTAGAGCAAAATTTCAACCTTTCTATATAAAAGAGCAAAATATCAGCATTTCAATATAATACAGCAAAAATTCAGCTGTAAACATAAGTAGAGCAAAATTTCGACTTTCTATATAACTAGAGCAAAATTCCAACTTTCTGTGTAACTAGAGCAAAATTCCAACTTTCTGTACAACTAGAGCAAAATTTCAACTTTCTGTACAACTAGAGCAAAATTTCAACTTTCTGTACAACTAGAGCAAAATTTCAAATTTCTGTATAACTAGAGCAAAATTCCAACTTTCTGTATAAAAAGAATTTCAGCTTTTACAATGTAACTAGAGAAAAATTTCAACTTTTTCTAAGTAACTACAGCAAAATTTCAGCTTTATGTATAACTAGTGCAAAATTTCAACTTTCTGTATAAATAGAGAAAAATTTCAGTTTTTCTATAATTTTGCTCTAGTTAACTAGAGAAAATTTTAGTTTTCAATTTAACTGAGGCAAAGTTTCAGCTTTCACAATATAACTAGAGGAAAATTTCAGCTTTTTCTATGTAACTACAGCGAAATTTCAGCTTTCTGCACAGCTAGAGCAAAATTCAACTTTTTGTATAGTAAAGCAAAATTTCAGCTTTCTATATAACTACAGCAAAATTTTAATTTTCAGTATAACTGAGGCAAAGTTTCAGCTTTTACAATATAACTAGAAGAAAATTTCAGCTTTTTCTATATTTCAACCTTTTCAATGTAAGTAGACAAAAATTTCAACTTTCTGTGTAACTAGAGGAAATTTCAGCGTTTCTATATAACTAGAGCAAAATTTCTTGTTTTCTATATCACTATAGCAAAATTTCAGTTTTTCTATGTTTCAACCTTTTTAATATAAGCAGAGCAAAATTTTGGCTTTTCTGAAAAACTACAGCAAAATTTCAGCTTTTATATGTAACTATTGCAAAAATTCAATCTCCTCTTTATAACTAGGGCAAAATTCCCGCTTTTTCTAAACAACAACAGCAAAATTTCTATACGACTAGAGTTTGGTGGAACGAAATGTAAGGTAAAAAGACAAAAATCCCAAGTAAAAGACTCAATGTAAAATCGTTTAATCATAACATCAATGCAGTACTGCTGATACCCTTTTCTTTGTTGGAACACTGCTGTGGATGTTTTCTAGGAAGTGAAGCTCCTCTGATCACTCAGTTCCCTAATATCTTCTGAACCACTGGATGAATCCTCCTCAAACCAGAAATCATCTAACATTAATCTTTGAAATATTTTCCAATGAGTCTTTGTGAATGAATTAGCGCCTGAAGGCGACAAAAATTTCCATAAAAAAAACATTGAAATCTAAACATTCACCAGATGTTAGAATTTGAAAAGAAATGTAGGTCTCAGTCTACCTATTGATCCGATTTTACTAAAATCTGTAAAGTAATGCATAAGTTAAAACAAAAATGTGTATTTATCATTAAACTTTCAGCTTTTCTGGATCTGTAGGTTTTCAGCATCACACGACAAAAGAATGATTGACAGACACGCGGATTTCGACTTAAAATTGTTTTCTAGCAAAATGTGTGCGCGCGTGTCTTTGTATTTCCCACCTCAACCACTTAAAAAGTTTGATATAACTTCTTGAAACAAACTGTACGGAATATTCATAATTAAGAACTTTAGACTATCTAAATTTTTTGTTTGAAATCTTTTCCGAATGGGTCCTTATCGAGAAGGTAGACAAAGAAACGCATTGGAATGTAAGCAATGTACATCTCTTACTGCTTTTCTTATTACATTTTCCAGGGGAAGTTGACTTTCAATAGCCACTCCTTGTGTTCGTTCTTTTAGTTCATATTATTGGTTGTCTTCTGTAGCACTGTTCCCTCTCTCTGGAGCCGCCAAGAAAGAGAAAACAGTTTCTGGACTTTAATTAATGTGGAACCTTCGGGATTCAGACTTCCGGATGACTGTTTCGTGTTGATTAACGCTGCTCAGTTGGGGATACCAGGAAAAAAAAACCTAAACGTCAGAAAACACTGGAGATAGAAATTTCAATCGTTCCCCGAAGGAAAGAAAAAAAAACCCAGTCAAAATGCAAGTTCAACAAGAAATTACAAATTCTTTGGCAAACGGCATTTCGAGATCTCATAAGGGAGTTGCATGCACGAAAGACAAATAAAAAGAGTAAATAAAACCCATAGTAAATCAGACTCCATGGAGCGCTCAAGCTGCTATAAATTTTATTTTGCTCTTAAAGAAATCAGTTGTCGAAATCTATTTTGACTCAGAATCTATATATTTTAGCAAACTTAAAAAAAAAATATGTATGTGTATTGAGGTTTGCTAAAAATTCTAAATATAATTATGATATTGTTTTTCTTAGTTATGCAACTTTGGCACTAGCCATTAATACGACAAACTCTTTAGCTTATTGTTCTAGAACGCGATGGCCATCAAATCAGTCTGTCTGTTGGTGGATCCTGCGCTAATAAATTTTTAAACGCTGGATGAATGTTCCTGAAACTTGGCATGCACGTTGAAGGACAAGAAACGAGCTAACTTTTATATTTTATCATACTTGAAATTATAAAATGTAAAAGAAAAACTCCTACGAACTGATAAACATCTTCTTTAATCAACACGATATTGCGATTCTCTGAACGAGAATATTCGTCAGGTTTATATTTGAGGAAAAGAAACGCTTTCTTCATCTCTACAACTCTTCTAATCGTTAAGAATATATACGTATGGTTGTTGTTGGTTGGTGTTTTATGGCGCAAAAGCAGCTGCGGCTAAGCTGCGCCAATCGTTAAGAATTTAAAGATTAAAAATTTTTTAAACTTTGTATTCTTAATGACTAGAAAAGTTATCGAGGAAGAAGAAATTTTTTCTTTTCCTCAAATATTATCCTGAAGAAGATTCTCGTTAAGTGAATCGAAATATCATGTGGCTTAAAGAAGATGTTTACCACACAAATTCAAAATAAAATACATTTATAAACATTTAAAAAATGAGCATACATATTTCGAAATGTCGAACTTGCATTTCTTTATCAATGCTGACAATTAACTGCAGAACCCTCCTTTTTAAGTAGTCTCCCACCGATTAGAATAAAGGAAAAGTCACGGGTGAGAACCCCTAGGTCCGGCATCAATCAGGGATCTTTTTGTCGTTGACCAATCAGTGAATTGCGAGTGGCGCCTTCTTGCGTTGATCGAAGGCAATCGGTTGTAAACAGAGAAACATGGTTTAAGATTGTAAATAAAGGAAATCATCACAGTCAAATTGTCCGACGTTAACAGTTCAATTTTTTTTTCTCTTTCCGAATTGAATCACTAATTAGTCCAATAGTCCAATGTTGAATTTGGCTCTGGTTGCTGTCCCACCAGTGAAATGCTGCTGTCACCTGTCTCAACTTATACGCCAGATCAGTGCCCAATTCAACATTGGGCTATTGGACTATTTGTGATTCTATTCGGAAAGAGAAAAAAAAATTGAAGATTTTTTCATCGGACAATTTGAAGATGTTTGTCAGTTCATAAGAGTTTTTCTTTTATATTTTACATTTTTTCACTGTGTCCTTGTGGAGAAATGGGTGTGGGAATGTAACAAATACAGTAGAGCCCCGATTATTCGCGAAAAATGTTTTTAATTACGAACCTCAAAAAAACCAATTTTAATCCAAGCCAACAACAGGGAAAATACAATAGGCCCTATGGAGCAAAGGTCGAAAATTACTGACAGGTTTATTATGCATCGTAATCCCATAGGCCTTCTCGGAATTTGTGGATGCAAACGTAGAGGAAAGGTTTCTGCTTTATTGTACATATTTTAAAAGTGTTACATATTATGTTTTTTATACAATAAAACGTAGTTTTTAATGGTGAAATATTTTTTTTCGTGTTAACGCCTCATTTTTAGTATTTTTTCTGGTTATCCGCGAAGCCCTTGCCACCCAATTCGCGGATAATCGGGGCTCTACTGTACTCCCACAGAAAAAAGCATTAGAAACGAAACAATGGATTTCTATGGATGTCTTAAACAAAAAAGATATTAGTAGGATTAATAAGCGGATTAGTATATCTTCTAATCCGCTTATTAATCCTACTAATGTCTGCGCGAGTTTTAAAAAGGTTAAATGGATTTATTCGGTTTAAGTAAGTATTTGCTAATTCATTAATTTTCTCAGAAAATTAAAAACAAAAAGTATCTATTCTTTATATTCAGCAGATACACAGATATTCAGTCGAAGACTTTCGTTTATAACTTTTTCAGAACTTTAAATGATAAAAAAAAAAAAGATGAAGGATAAATGGTTCAAGTTGTCTCTGTAATTTCTTGTATCATCTACTATTCTCGAGTTATGATATTAAAAGATAAGTAGTCCTATGTTAGTGTACTATATTTCTCGTAAGCAAAATTAAAATGTATAAATGAAAATACATAATCTGTGTATTAGATTTATAGTGTCCCATCACTGCACTACGTATTTCTTAATGCTGTAGAAAAGCAGCAGACGAAACAAAAAAAAAAACAAAAAAAATCTTGAGAGAATTTTAATCTTAAAATTATTAAAATCTTTAAATTACACGCATACAGTCAATTTCTGACTTACGACCAATCGACTTACGAACATTCGAACTTACCATCAAAACATTTTCAAAAAAAAGTAATAATATCAATCTATAATACTAAAATCTTTTATTTCTCTGTCTGTCTGTCTGTCTGTCCGGCGCAATTTCCTTAGCGAAGGGAAAATACAAATAAATTTTACAATGAAACGTCCGCGACAGGAATCGAACCTACAACCTTCTGATCCGAAGTCAGACGTCTTAGGCCAACATGACTACTGCTCACTTTATGTTGTTTTTTGACTTACGTGTCCTTCCCCTTTCCCCCATCAATAATGAATGAATTCAATCTCTTTTTTTTTTTTTTTTGAATCTCAAGATTTTTTATTTATTTTTGATCCGTCTGTTTATTTTTAATTCGAAAATGACAATTAGAACTACAATTGTCGAAATGTTGGAATATTTTAAATATAATATTCTTTCTAAATCAAATTCTATGTGATATTGAAAAATAAGCACATGTACAGGGGATAGGTTTGAATAAAAAAAAAGAGTCAAGAAAGAAAGAAGCACTATTTCTATTAGGTAGAATACTGAAAAATCACTATTTCTAACTCAAAAACCACTGAAAAGTATCAATAGGAATAAAAAAACAGAGTCAAGAAAGAAAGAAGCACTATTTCTATTAGGTAGAATACTGAAAAGTCACTATTTGTAACTCAAAAACCATCACATGTCATAGATATACGATTCACAGGCAGGTTCTAAAAGCAGTCGTGGATTGAGAGAATATAGACAACAAAAATTAAATTAAAAAAAAAAAAAAACTTTTAAAAAATTTTAGTTTTAGTTTCCTTGATGTAATTTGTGTGTGTGTGTATGTTTTTTTAATAAATAAAAAGTTGTTTTCCTTTATATAAGCGAGGTTTCCGGAGGGAAGCGACGGGTAGCCGACTAGTACTCTTATAATATTTTTTATAGAGAAACTTGAACTAGATATGTTTCAACCTAAAAACATAAAGAAATGATACAGAAAGGAAAAGCATCTTAGCAATCATTGGTGAGAGTTTGGGATGGCCGTTTCGTCCTTTTGTAAACTCGTCCATCAGACCCACTCATCAGATGAAATGATCAGATGGTGCAAAAGTGATAAAGAGAAACCACTCGGCTGTGACCTCCCTCCAAAAGAAAACATTTTAAAAAAGAAACCAAAACAGGCAAAACTTCAAATCTTGGCCAGAGAAGTCAGCGCAAAGGAATTTGAATATAAAGAAACAAAGCTGAACCCAATCCTGGTTTAATAGAAAGAAAAGCTTTAACATGCCAGAAATTAACATAAAAGCATAAAGAAATGAACACAGAAAATTATAAATATCTGAGTTTTCATCGTCCCAGACTCTCACCGATGAAAGCTCAGATGTTTTTCATTTTCTGTGTCATTTCTTTATTCTTTTAAATTAATTTCTGACACGTTAAATCTTTTTTGTTATATCTAGAAACTGTTATACAAACGGGTTCTAGATATGTATAGATCTTTAAATGTATAGATACCCAAACATTACTTGTACACTTGTATTTGTAGACCGTTCTCGTATCGGCAATATTTGTTCCCTCTGCTCTTTTTCAAAACTGTTGAAGCAACTTGCACTAGAACTGGATGGCGTTGGTGGAGGCCAATTTTCGGCGAGGGTTCAGCGCATTCTGTTCTTTCGGCAAGGGTTGTAACTAGTGTTTACTATAAAACATCCACAGCAAGTTTGTTGATTTCAAAATACTTTGTTGATTTACTTTGTTGAGCAAGCTTGTTGATTTACTAAATTTACATCTACATACTTTATATCTACTTTAATTATTATTGGTTCAAAATAAATTTAATATTTGCTTGTTCATTACGTGATTTATATATTTACTATATATTTGCTTTTTTTCGACTTACGACTTTAGCTATAGGAAAGTATACTTTATACTGTACAGAACTTTTATCCTGTTGTATTCTCGGAATTCCATAACGTGAATATCAAATTTAATATTTCCCAGAATCCCTTCTTTCTGATTGCATCAGGGTGTTATGAAAGACTGCCATTCTTCCAGTTTCTTCGCCCGAAAGAAGAATGCTACCTAATTAAATACCCCAACCCCCTATGTCTCCTGTTACAATGATGCAGAAATTGATTGTGATGCAAGATGGATTCTTAGAGACTTCTACGCTGTGGGGGGGTCTCCAATTACCTGAAAATAATTTTGCATCACTATGCAGATTCCAACGAAGGACTATCTTCAAAAAACATTACGGTGATGGGAGCAGAAAGGCAGTTGACCCAGAAAGCCTATTAATCATGAGCTTCTAATGTGGCCTTTAATGACTTGCACGCCATTTAACTCGATGGAAACTCCAATGTTTTTTTTTTTGTATTGCAGCAATTTCCGTTGTATTGTTAAACGAGCTCTGGGCACGCTCTCGATTTATTGAGGAAAATGATACAATAAACAAAGCAGGAGCAAAACTTCGCTTAATAAGTTTTCTGTCGGTTTAATATTTGTACAAAAGTGGACGTAGATGGATTTGCGGTTCTTGTGTTCCGATAAATGGGTTCTGGCCGGTGAATGTAGAATGAAGGAGATTATCGATATCTGCTGAGAATTCCCTTTATATGCTCTTAGTCTTCAAGCTACAGGAATTGTGTCCAACAAAAGACTGATTGAAAAAACAAAAAATCATTTATTAATTTTTTCAACGTGTTTTTTCAACAAATTAAAGCGAAATTCATCAAATCATTGCAGTCAAGATATTAGGTCCCTTTAACAACTCTTGAACCGCTCAATGGATCTTCTTGAAACCTTGAATGCATATTCGAGGACTAAGGTTCGTGTAACTTATTTATTTGAAATCTTTCCCGAGTGGGTCCTTTGTTGAGAAATTAGCGCGAAAAGGCGACAAATATTCTCACAGGAAAGCTCTGACATCTAAACAGAGTGTTTCTGTTACTATTTCATTATCAAATGAATATTAATCCTTGAACCATTAATTTCAGTGAGATTTGATAGGATTAAAATTAATCGGATTTTGACAATTTAAGTAAATATAGAGGATTTATTTACTTCTTTTTTTTTCAGAAATAGAAAATTTCTATTGCTTGTATTTGATAGTTATTACAATATATTGAATCCTCCACTAAGCCTGTCTGTTAAATGATAGTGAGTTTCTTTCACGGAGGCTGCGGGGGTGGAGGAGGACGAGGGCTGACATCCCTACCTCAACTTTGGCCCTCGGAATCACGCCTCAACATAGTCTCATTAGTCAGGAAACGCCGGGGGCCTTAATTCCGATGACCTGAATGGCCACTTAAGTTCATTCTTTAACTCAAATACTCTAATTCCACAATGCTCTAATTGAAGTTAACAGCATTGAAGCCATTCATATAAGTGATGCTATATTAAAAATAAATACAATGAAAAAAACTTTATTGCAAAATAGACATTAAGTTTTCTGAGGAATTTCTTTCTCGGGGATGTTTCATACATTTAAAAGAATAATTTCATTTAAAAAAAAATGAAAATAAGGGAAATTTCGTTGATGGAAAAGAAAAAAAAAGAAAAATACCAGGTAATCACTGACCTTTAACAACTCAAGTCCATTCAGACAAGGAATACCTGAGATATTTTGTGGATTAACTCGTCTGGAATGATGTTTTAATCATGTCATTTCGTCCTAAGACTAAAAGGCTTAGCTGGGAGTCCTGAAATTCCAAAATATTCGGCACTTTAAGCCTGTAAGTAACAAGGTTACACAATGAAATGCCTCTTTATTTTTTGAAGGTGAACAACCGTTTGAAAGGCGAAAATTCTTTTAAAGGTAGACAAACAAATGCCAAAATAGAAATACTTTATGGTAGTGATCTTTGGTTGTTGCAACATTTTTATTAGCCCTAAATTTTAATAAATTTTGCATTTTTAGCCAGCCACAGTAGCGTTGCAGTACTTGTGCGATAAAGACAAGATGCTTCAAGAAAGTGCAGGAGAATTCATGGGAAGTTAAAGGTTAGATATTAACTGAATATTAAATGCATTAAAATACATGTACAGTTTGATAATACGAAAAATAAATGTCTATAAAATAAATGTCTATTAAATATCATATATAAATGTCTACTCTGTCTACTTAACTGTGTTAGATTATTTTTTTTAGGAAAGTAACGCTTACAAATCATTCAGTTTGTTTGTGTGTCCCCTAAGAACTATCGAATCTCTCGACGAATATTCTTGAAACTTGATTTGAACTTTTAAGAACAAGAGGCAATTTAACTTTTATGGTTGTAATCTTTTCAGGGTGGAAAATTCTTGAGAAATCACAAAAAAATTATAGAAACCCATTAAAACAAAAACAATGGAGTTCTACCAATGTCTTAAACAAAAGGATTTTAATCTACTTTTTAATCCAGAGGCTGAATGCAGTAGCTTTAATCTATTATAAATACGCAGCTGGATTCAGACAACATAAGATAGAAGAGTAGGGTCTCGTTTTACGACAGCATTACGTTCTCGAATATTTATTGTAAATCGAATCGTCGTAAAACGAGTACTATTTAAATGATTGAAATTGAGATCGGTTCATGGACCAAACAAATTAGTCAAATAATTTTTATAATTTACAGTGCTTCTTTATATTATGACATGCAATTTTAGTTTAATGAATTAGATATAAAGAGAATTACCCATTTCAATGAAAGAAATATCAATCAAATCACTTTTTATTTTGCTGAAGAAATAATCAGAAAATATTCTCAGAAAACATCAAGAAAGAATGTAAAGTCAACTGTTAGGATTTTTTTTCTTCTTTTCTTGCAGGATTTCATATTCAAGAATGTAGTGAGGCTCGTATGCCAGTTTTTACTGAAGAGCTTCGTTCCCAGTCGATATCACAAAACTTTTTCAGCTATAGTGGAAAGAATCTCAGAGTAAGGTCCTTCATCTGCAATTCCCCCTCATCTTCCTTCTGCTCTTCAGTCCCTTGTTGTCATTAAGTTCTTCAATGGACAGTGGCTGGCTGTGACATCCACGGGATCAACATTCTTAAGACCAACTTCCTCTACTATTTCACTTATCGTTTTGATCACCATATCCAGACTGTCATAATTTATACCATAATACCCATTGCTAGGCTAAATTTTTTGCCACACAAACACCTTTCACACACGACACACTTAATTTCTTCCATTTAACTTATCTGTATTTTTTTTTAAATGTTACAACGTTTCCAGAACTCTTTCAGGGAGATCCCGGAAGTATCTATTTACTTCAACTTAAAAGAAAAAAATTAAAATAAAAAAGAAGAAGCGCATGCGCACCGGAAGTGCACTAAGTACAGGAAGACGCTGCAGTGGCGACAGTGCTTCACACAAGGGTTGTTAAAGAGAACCGTCGCAAAACGAGACCCTACTGTATTGGCAGATTTTTTTTTTCATTTTTTTTTTTCAGTTAATGAAAAAAAAAAATATATTGTTCCCATTTAGTAGATATTATAATTTAAAAATATCGGAAACTTTTCATTTGTATTGTTTTCACGACTTTGTTTTTAAGAAAGAAAGAAAAAAAAAAAAGCAAATGTAAGATTTCCAGAAAATAAAACTATTTGGTGGAATGAAAAGATCAAATCACAACAAAGTTCCTAAAATAAATACTTGATTCTTTTCAGAAACTTGCGATTTTTTCATTCCACCAAATAGTTTCATTACAATCATTAATCAATATTTGAATTTTATCTTTTCGAAAATTTTACAATACGTAGAAGTTTTACATTTTATTTTTACTCAAGTTCACAAAAAAATTCAAAAGCTGTGCATGGAATGTAATGGTTTAATCATTCCAGGGATTTCAACGACATCTACTGTTCCTAAATGAATGTAAAAATAATACAATGTTTGTACGTTACACTTAATTCCTTATATCTTGGGTGTGCACACATTATTATTGTAAATTCAATGTTAATTTTATTTCTTAAAGTAAATTTTTCTGAGTATACCTTTTATACTTATTGTTTTTTTTCCCCCCACATATGAATTCTGGCATCAAGAGTTACAGTCAAATTCTCTTCCAACTTACGACAAACTTTCTTCGTTAAAAGCAACTATAACTTTTTTTTTTTAGTCGTAAGGAGGAGCTAATAGGATTCCCGTGTCTCTTTATGTAAAGCTCTCCAAAGTTCAAAATCGGGAGTTGGAGCCCTGTGAGTCCTATCTCGTTGGATTCCCCACGGTTTGAAGATTTGGATGGAAAAAATTCAACTTCCGGGTTGAGGTGGCTACTGACTCCGTGAGAGCTTGTGGTACCTGAACAAAAATGGGCACTGAAACGAATGAGCTGAGAACGAACACCATCACCCCATTTGGCCACTTTCTCTAGAGTCACCCAAAATGATGGAGCAAAATGATGGGGGAGGGGGGGTTGCGTACTAAATGAACGCACTGAATTCATTGAAAATTGAATTAGAACGGCTTGCATAAATGGGTTTTGCGTGCCAAACCAAAAGCAGTGTCAGTTTTGTTTTATGTTAGAAAACCAAAAAATTTAAGAATTGACTTGAATACGAATATTTGAAAAAAAAACCTCATTTCCTGAAAACTTTCCTTTTGTTAACTATTTATTAACTAGGTTAATAGTCACAGAAACAAAACCTGATAATATCCAGATTGAAGAATCTATAAAAAAAAAAAATCGAACTAGTTTTGCGAGGGTAGTTAGAAAAATAGAGCAACACACATACACACAATATGTAAACACAAACCAATTGATACAACCTAGAGTGAAGGAAGAGTCATGTTGAGTGAATTAATAACAGAGTGAAAAAGGAATTTTCCTACGCCAGATGATTTGTTCAGTGTATTTCCTGGTTATCTTGAGCCAAAATATTTAATAACTAACCTGGAGTAAAAAAAAAATCCATTTTTCTATTAATTTTACCTGGCTAATTTCATGGTACTAATTTCCTAGGAAAACAGAATATAAACTAGGTATATGTTTAGTTTTCCGTCGTGCAGTGTAAACTGAACGTGCAGAGCTGGGGATCCATTTCAATGACTGAGGAAAGGAATGGAGAGTAAATTAATGGTGCTCATATTTTGGGTTGGACCCATAAGTAAGCATCGTCGGCTACCCGTCGCTTCGCTCCGGAAGCCTCGCTTAGGTAACGGGAAACAACTTTTTATTTATTAAAAAAAACACACACACACAAATTACATCAAGTAAACTAAAACTAAAATTTTTTTAAAGCTTTTTTTTTAATTTAATTTTTGTTGTCTATATTCTCTCATTCCACGACTGCTTCTAGAACCAGTGTGTGAATCATATATCTATGATATATTTTTATTTTTTATAGAGATTAGAATGTTGTCCTCGTGGCTAAGATGTCTAACTTCGAAGCAGAAGGTTGAATGTTCGATTCCCGTAGCTAACTTGTAGAAATCTTTTCACCATTACAACAATTGCACCAGACAGACAGAGAAACAAAAGATTTTAGTAATATAGATATTATTTTCAGTGGTTTTTGAGTTACAAATAGTATTGGTTTTTAAGTTACAAATAGTGATTTTTCAATATTCTACCAATAGAAATAGTGCTTCTTTCTTTCTTGACTCTCTTTTTTTTATTTCAATTGATACTTTACAGTGGTTTTTGAGTTATAAATAGTGATGGTTTTTGAGTAACAAAAAGTGATTTTTCAGTATTCTACCTAATAGAAATAGTGCATCTTTCTTTCTTGACTCTGTTTTTTTTTTATTCCTATTGATACTTTTCAGTGGTTTTTGAGTTGGAAATAGTGATGGTTTTTGAGTTACAAATAGTGATTTTTCAGTATTCTACCTATTAGAAATAGTGCTTCTTTCTTTCTTGAAACACTTTTTTTAATTACAATTGATACTTTTCAGTGGTTTTTGAGTTATAAATAGTGAAGTGACAAATAGTTATTTTTCAGTATTCTACCGAATAGAAATAGTGCTTCTTTCTTTCCTAACTTTTTTTTTATTCAAACATCTCCCCTGTACTTGTGCTTGTTTTTCTATATCACATAGAATTTGATTAAGTAAGAATATTACATTTAAAATATTCCAGCATTTCGGCAAATATAGTTCTAATTGTCATTTTCGAATTAAAAATAAACAGACGGATCGGAAATAAATAAAAAATCTTGAGATTCAAAAAAAAAAAAAAAAAAAAAAAAAGGTGAATTCATTCATTATTGATTGGGGAAAGGGGAAGGACACATGTCAAAAAACAATATAAAGTGAGTAGTACTCACCTTAGCCTAATGGATAAGACATCTGACTTCGGATCAGAAGTTTGTAGCTTCGATTCCTGTCGCGAACATTTCATTGTAAAAATTATTTCTATTTTCCATTCGCTCAGGAAATTGCGCCGGACAGACAGATAGACAGACAGACAGAGAAATAAAAGATTTTAGTAATATATATTATAAATTGATTAATTTATCACATATCCAAAAGAATTAAAAAAAATTAAATTAAAACAAAAGATAACTCTACGCCAACAATTAAAGTGATAGATACTAAAGCGAATGCAACAAAGAGATACATGAGACATGCTCTTAGTGTACGAAGAAAGTGTTGGCTCAAAGTGTGTACTACAAAGATGTGAATTTCAAAACCTATGCCGAGGTTTATGCCTAAAGGTAACAATAAATGTGTGTAACGAATTTAAAGTTAAGAATCCAGTGAAAGTTCTACATCTTTAAATCAGTGCTTCCATCACATCAGGTTGTTCCATATGAAATGACTGTTCTCGCAGTTGTCAAGTTCGAAGCTTAATTCCCCTCGGCCCTGCAGAATGGAAAAGCCGGATTTGTAATATGTCATATGAAAGCTGGTTTCTTGATTGTTCTGATAGCATGATTTCAAGCATGAATGGCTGAGGAATAAATTATTGTAGTATTTAATCATGAAAAAAATACGAATAATTTTATGTTATGAGTTCAAACTGAATCATTCTGCTGCAGAATCAACTCGAAACATCAAATTATCCTTCTGGATGCAGCTTCTGAGCGAACTGTTCACCACTGGCTTGAAAAATTTGTTCTGGAAATATGGACCTTCAAAATGAACCTCATAGAAGACCTGAGAAAAGCTTTAATAGTGATGAAAAGGAGGTGCTTGTGAAGAGCAACACAGCCTGTAACTGTAAGAAAGCTTGCCTCAGATCTTGGGGTTGGCATTGCTACCGTTTCAGAACATTTAAGGAAGATTTGACAAGATTAAAAAAATGGACAAATGGATGCCCCATGAATTCACAGATGCACACAAAAGATCGAGGTCTTGAAATGTTCCTCTCATTGTGTTAGAATAAAACCTACTCTTTTTGGACCGTATCATCACTTGTGATGAAAATGGATATTGTACAACAATCAAAAATACTCTTGCCAATGGCTAGATGCCAATCAAAAGACCAAACATACACCAAAGTCTGGCCTTCACCCCAAGAAGACAATGGTTACTGTTCTGTGGTCTCACAAAAGTTGCAGTCAATGACTTTTTGGAGACCAGACCAGCAATCTTTTATGAGAATGGCATTAAAATGCTCTGTAGTCGTTGGGACAAATGTATTGCAACTAATGAAGATTACTTTGATTCAATGTTATGCTTTCCTGTGACATGATATCCTTTTCTTTCAGCTACAGTTCAGTTCGTGAAAGAGCTTTTGATGACGTAGTTTCCTTATAGATTGATGTTTCCAGGACGTAACAGCGTCATCTATTGCTACAATCCGTAACATAATCTTATAAACATTACGAAAATATTTTGGTTTTTGTATTTTCTACAGTTACGAATACTTAATAATAATTAAAATTGAAATAATTACAAACGTTCCACACTATTCCCCTTGCTTGGCTCCTTTCTTGGTCACGCTTACGCGATCACAAAACGACGCCATCTTGGACAGACTGCTCGGAGGTCAAGTTGATGATGTCATGACTGGGGACGTTTGTTCCAGACAAAATCGATCGCTACGTAATGACCATAAATGGCAAACCCTTCTTTTTTGAAAACTACTCTAGTTCGGCCATTTTGTGATATTAATGACTATCAGGTGAGAATAATCATTTAGATTATATTAGAGGCTTATAAAGAATGTTCCAGAAATAAACCAACCAATTGGAACATTCAGTGTTCGAGAACAACAACGCAGACAAACAAGGCATTCGTCAAGTCAAGGTAATGTTAATGTTTCACAGCAGATTAGTTGCTGAATTTAAAGAAGAAAGAAGACTATGGTGTTTGCTGTAAAATTATGAATTCACTGTTGCAGATAATTTTGTTATGTTCCAGAATACGAAAGATAATTGGACAATATCTGTGTGATCTCTCTCCATTTATAAATCAAAAGTTTGGTAATTTTAAATTATTTTAATTATTTACTCTTCTACTAATTTAATTGCACTTAAACATTAATTCCTTTAAATATTCGATTGCAAAAATATTTAAAACTTTCCACAAATTTTAAAGAAATCCTTCGTCATTTACAGTCTCTTCGCTGAATAAAGATCCTCACAGAATGCAACGTCGCTTCTCTTCTCTTTCAATGTTAGCGGTCGGCCAGGAAAGCTCAATCTATAAGCTACGTTGTATTCTGGGAGGATATTTATTCAGCGTAGGGACTGTAAGTGGGAGTTATTTGGGGGTCAATTTTGACGGTAGGGAGGGGTGGAGACCAAAACAAATGGGTCTATGTTTGAAGTTGAATTTTAAATAAGCTTCGTATCAGTTTTGATGAAAATCCTTCCAGCCGTTTTAGTGTGGTGGGCGTTAAAACAGACAAACAGACAAATGGATCAACAGAGGATAGAAATATTCAACGGGAACATTGGGACTTCGCATCATCAGTAAAAAGCCATATTTTTTCAGATTATTTTATTCCCTTTTTGTAGTCTAATTATTATCCTAAAGCCTAAGTAACCTTTTCCCAATGATTATAGGCTGGTTTGTTCTATAGTTAATTTTCTCTAGTTTCAAAACGATGGAAATTTTCAGTAAGTAATAAAAGCGTAATTTTATTTGAAGAATAAATTTTCGGCTGATAATTGTGTCTCGGGAGCTGCACGCATGACTTGGAATCCACTGGTGCAGATCACGACTGTCAAATTGTCCTCAGTTGTCATCGATGGTTTACAGTCGAATTTTGATATTATAGAGAGTAGCTTAACATTCGATTGCTTTTTCAACTGTTTTTAATGTAAAATAAAAAAAATGTAATTTTATTAAAGAGAATGCAAGAATGTCTTTATTAATAAAGTTATTAACAGAAGTATATATATATACATATATACTATTATTATATTATTATTATATATATATTATTTCCAAATTACGCCACTGAAGAAATGGGGATATTCAAATTATATCTCCATGGAAACAGCGATTTGTTTTTTGTTATTGGCAAATTTAAAACAGTGATTAGTTTTTTTGATATTGGTGTTTCAAATCACAAATCCCTGTCTGGCTTATCATAGGTTTAGTAATATAAGTTAATTTTTATTCTTATATTCTACGCTTCTTGAATTCTAAATTGCAAATGATTAATTGAAATCTTTGCTTTACGAAATTTGAAAATTTGAAATTTGAAAGACCACCAGCTTCAAGTTTTGTGTGTTGGATTATATATATATATATCTCGAAAGGCCAAACTCGAATGATGCATAATTTCGAGTTTAGCGATGCAAAGATTTCAAATAAATCATTTGCAATTTTGAAATTTAGAAAATTTAGAATATAAGAATAGAATTAACTTACATTACTAAACATATAGCTAAGCCGGACAGCTATCTGAAATTTAAAAAAACCCAATACAAATTTGAGAAAGCTGTTTCTGAGAGATCTGATTTTCTCACTTCATCAGCGGCATCTGGTGTTAAATTTTTGAAACTAAACTAAAATTTAGAAGTCATTATAGCGCATTATTTAAAGAAAATTGCTCCTATTATTATATATATTCTTTTTTTAAGTTTTTTTAAAATTTTTTATATTCTTTTTTATTTTCTTTGAAATTATATACTTTTTTTATATACTTTTTTGTTTTTTATATATCTGTTTAAATAAATACATACTGAGAAAAAATTATTCCTTTCAAATACATACATACATAGAAAAATTATTCCTTCAACATACATACATACAAAGAATAATTATTTACTTTACACATATACATAATAATAAAAAAAAAAAAAAAAAAAAATTAACTTATACAGACATAGAAAAATAAATTCCTTAAAATCTTTTATACATAGAAAAATAATAGATGACAGTTATCAAATCAAACTCAAAACTTCCTCAAATAGAGGATTTAATTCTGAGTTTTAATTCTAAATTTTAGTTTAGTTTCAAAAATTTAACACCAGATGCCGCTGATGAAGTGAGAAAATCAGATCTCACAGAAACAGCTTTCTGAAATTTGTATTGGGTTTTTTTAAATTTCAGATAGCTGTCCGGCTTAGCTAAATATATATTAATATATATATATATATATATATATATATATATATATATATATATATATCTAATGTCCAAACTGGAAGCTCATCCTTCGAGTTTAGAAAAGCAAAGATATCAATCAATCATTTGCAATTTAAATTTAGAACGTATAGAATATAAGAATAAAAATTAACTTATATTACTAAACTATTATAGCCGGACAGTGATATGAAATTTGAAACCAAGTAAAGAACAAATCACTGTCTGAAATTGCCAATACAAATTTCAGTTCACCGTTTCTATGGTGATAAAACAGATTATTCGATCACCACGTCATCAGCGGCAAAATTTAGAACTAATTAGTAAAAAAGCAATAATTAAGACCTTGCTCTCCCTAATTTAGATTTTTTAATTATCTAAAATTTAAAATTTACCTAAATATTAAAATTAAGAATAATTAACAGCTAAAAT
>JAFIDM010041297.1:46981-64405 GCA_023159025.1 Thereuonema tuberculata
TGAAAGACAGAAAACAGGAGTAGGAACAGTAAATGTATTAAATATCAGTTACATAGTGTAGGAATACCCTAACTTATCTTTATCCATCCTAGATGTTGACAGTATGTTCTAAATGTTCGCCGTTACGCAGGACACAAAGGTCCTACTGTTCCTGCAAATTTTCGACTTTGTGATGACAAGACCAGGAAAGTTTTCATGAAGGAACTGCCTGTACGTCACAGCCGTATGACAGGTAAGCACCTATTCCAAGAGACGGCCGTGATTCAAAGACTGTTGCCTGGACTGATTCAAAACCTAATACCAGATACTATAGTCTTTAGTTTATATTCAAACGTCGTTCCCGCTTCAAACCCACAGCATTAAGAAAATGACAGTCACCATTAAAAGTATCAAAACCTCGGCCACTTTCATGTTAGGGATAAAAGACATTTACCGAAGAGACAAAACAAAACACATGTGGTCTGGAAAACATTAAAAAATAAATAAATAAAAGACTATACATTTCATTAATGTCCCAGGAGCGCAAACGATGCCTATAGCTGATCCCACCTCCGAGTTGATCGTCAAGTTGGGTAAATCCGACTGTTGAATCCTAAGGAGGACAAAACAGCTGTCCGATGTTTCCGCTGACGATAACTGAAGGCGTGAAATGAATTGTGCAATCTTTTATTTCTCTTTTAAAGTTTAAATTTGTGCACAATAAAAGCCCCTACAAAGAAATTTAAGTAAAAATAGTTTAAAGAAAGTTGGCCTAAAGCTCTTTCACCAAACTTCAGTTAAGGTTTCAAAAATCAAAACAACCTGCGAAAGCAAAAATCAAAGAGTGATTGTTTTCAAAGGTTAGAAATCAACTTTTACTACCAGCTATAATAATTTATACAATAAATTACGTATAAATAAAATAAATAAAATAAAATAAAATAAGTATTTTCAATTTTGTAAATACTTCTACGTAAACAATTCTTCCATTCGTATTTTCTTTAATATTTTTGATTCTAAAGTAAAGTTACCACCAGCGACTACTTTAATCGAAGAAAAGAAAGAACCAGTCTAAATAAAAAAACCCAACGAGAATCTTGTGGGAGTGCTCTTGGAATTCGCAATAAGTTGTTTCATTTGCTACTAAAAGAAACCAACCAAAAAATCCCCTGTGAGAATAAAGAGTCACAATCAATTTAATGTACAAGTTGTAATCCTTTTTTCCTTTACTTGCTGCTAAAATGCTTTCCATTCAAATAGTATTGTTTACTTCGAGCCATAAACGACAACACATATAATATTTAACATCTGCATAATTTAATAATATTAAGCCTACTACCTTGGCACTTTTTCTCCACATTACAACAAATTAGTTAAAAATTAGTTCTCCAAATTAGTTCTCAAAATTACAACATTAGTTAAAACGCAACCTACGTTTCGGAATCACATTGACAGAATTCCCTTATCAAGCAAATAACCCTACCTTAAAAACCCACACGTCCTTAATCAGGATTCATCAAATTCGAACCGGTGATCGCCAATATCCGTCTTTTTACGTTGCTTACGTTTTACAAACTGCAGTTTTCATAAAAAAGAAACCGAAGTAACCTTTACTTTGTCAGTACTTTTAAGTTTTAGATCGGAAGTTAAGATTTTTATTTTCCGATTTTTCTGAACTGCGCAATCTTCGTATCACAGTTGAAGTGAAGGGTTTTCCTCAATCATCGTGCTCTGTCGCTGTTTTACAGGCTTTTGAGATAAGGACCACAAAGGCTGAAACCTCGTACGTATGGTAAACCCTACTTGTTTGTTAGGATCACTGCCTAAGCTTGTCATGAAAGTAATGTTAAACTATTTTTTGTTTTTGCATAATTCCGTTAATTAAGGCAGTATTAATGGAAAGTTAGACAATGGTTTTTGATAACAATGAATTAAAAGAGAAAAACCAAAACGATTTTTTTTTCCTTCTAAAAGTAAAAATAGCTAACGTAAAGAAAACGAAAAAAATAATTTTCACTATGGCGTTCGCCCCTACCTGAACAGATGAGCCTGTGATAAACGCCGATCAGGGGTCATAGATCACGAATATATATATATATATGCCATTTAAATTCTTCTTCCTATTATATAAAGATATTTACGTATATATAAACAGAGGGGTCCAGAATTATGTACTCACTCTTTGATAATCAATATCTCGGGAACAAAATGACATACACCTACAATTCTTGCACCACAGTGTAGTTCATAATGTAGTTCAATGATTAGGTTTTTGGAGGGAAATTTATCTGTTCTGATGAGATGCAGTTCATTGTATTGTATTGTATTGCAGTTCAACGGTATTGTAAACCCTCACAATTGTTTGTACTGGGCTCCTGTCAATCCACACGTTAACGTAGACAGAGAAGTGAATTTACCTGGTGTTAATGTGTGGTGTGGTCTATCATCTCGCGGATTGATCGGCCCTTTCTTTTTGAAGCTACTATAGCTGGAGAGACGTATCTCCACACGCTGTAAACATCGATTTTCCCTGACATTCGAGAGATGTTTGGCGATGAGGTATTTTACCTACAGCAAGATGATGCTCCACCTCACTACCATCGCGATGTCATGGGAAGGACGATGGGAAGATTGCAGAGGTTCCAATGAGTACCCACCATGGTCTCCAGACCTAACATCCCTGGACTTCTACTTGTGGGAGACCTTGAAGAATGAAGTTTATGGGCAAAAGCCAGCTACACTAAAAGTGCTATGAGAATCCATCAAAGCATCGTGCACAGCCATCATACCGGACACACTGACATCCGTAGTTCGCTCAGCAGTTGAGTGCCATCGACGCTGTACTGCCGTTGTTGGTAATCCCTTTAAACACCTACAATGACTCGTGTGACCATTTCCATCTGTTGAGCAATTATTGAACTACACTATGGCGCAAGTATCTATATATATATATATATATTCGATTCAAAAAGACCTTTGGAACCCATATCTCTTCGCTTTGTCTACCATTTCCGAAACATGTAGTATATGAGATCTTGATAATATATATGTATCATGTTTCGGAAATGGTAGACAAAGCGAAGAAATATGGGTTCCAAAGGTCTTTTTGAATCGAAAATGTTCTATGACATTTTATTGTTTGGACTGTAGTTCTAGAGTTAGGAAATGAATGCTTTGGGGATATCCCTAATCAAAGAAAGCTCAGTTCTGGCCATTTTCAGGTAATTTTCAATATGACATTTGTTATCCGGATTGCTTTTTGTAATAAACCTTTACCTTATTTACTTAAACTACCTAATGTGAACTGAGCTTTCTTTGATTAGGGACCATTCCCAAAGCATTAATTTCCTAAAACTACGGCCCAAATAACAAAATGTTGTAGAACATTTTCGACTCAAAATGACCTTTGGAACCCGTATCTCTTTGCTTTGTTTACTATTTCCGAAACACCCTGTATATTTTATTTCCACTTTTTGAAGATTTTTTTCCTCTTTTCAAAACCTTATAGTTAAGTTTTTTTTAAAGCTTTCGCCACAAGCTTTTCAGAGCTTTTAGAGCATTGGTTAAACTACAAAAAAGCATCAAAAAATTCGAAATCTGTTCATGAGTTTTTAGGGGGAGGAGCTTAGAATTGGGGCGTGACCTCAAAGTTCGGACGTGGATAACTGCCGTAAATTTTGAGCTTTTGAGCTAAAACTTTTATGTGCGCTAAACACCCGTAAGGACTCGGCTGGGAAATAAAAAAAAAGTAAAGTAAAATATAGTCCCGTTAGAGATTTGTGATCCCTATCAAACGGATTCTGGATGTTATTAGTAATTACATTTTTTTCCTCCTTTTTCTCGCTTTTTTTTTCTTTATTACATTTATAAATTTATTTGGATTTGTCTAAAAAAAATAATAATAGTTCATTCTATATATTAATATACAATAATTTCATATTAAGACAAATATAAATACAATTAAAAACCGAAAGAAAAAAATAAAGCAGAGTAAATTAGAATAAAATAAATTACTTACAATATACATATCAAGTATGCTGCAGTGCACTAATATCCATAATTGTGTGTATAAGTTTAAGTAGACTCTTCCACTCAAATGTCAACCTCGCCTGCACGTGGTGCACCCTGCTTCGCTGAAGAGGCTCTGACGACCGAGTATCTCCCGGGATAAGGAGATCCCCTCTGTCAAGTGCCAACAGCCTCTTTGGAGGGTGGATGAGCGGACAGAGTTTAGGGCACCCTCTTGCCCTTGGAATGGGAAACTATTCCTAAAGGCGGATGAACCATAAGGTCAACGGCGTAGGATGCGGAAGGCAAAGGGAAACCACCGCATTAAAGACCCTAGTGGTATCCCTGGTTCCATTGGACAATGATCACAAGTATGGTAAGACCTGAGAAGAAATATTCCGGAGTAATATGCCCACATTCGGATCTCCGGGTGGGCACTATCCCAGGAAAACTGTGCAATGTGACAAGAAAGAGTGGGGAGGCTAAAAGCATAACAGGAATGAGAATAGGAACATGGAATGTGAGGACAATGAATAGAAAAGGGAAATTGGAAAATGTGAAGAGAGAGATGGAGAGGCATAACATTAGTATTTTAGGATTAAGTGAAGTAAGGTGGGAAGGAGAAGGAGAATTTGTTTCGGATGACTATAAGATAATATACAAAGGGGGGGAACGTAAGACAAATGGTGTAGCATTGATGTACAAGAAGAATTTAGATAACAATATTATAAAAGTTATGCCAATTAGTGATAGAGTATTGGCTATTAAGTTTTCAAGTGAGCCGATAGATACACTCATTATTCAAGTTTACATGCCAACATCAGATGCAGAGGAAGAAGAAGTTGATAAGATATATGAACAAATAGAGGAGGTCAATGAAGAGAATGGCAAGGGACAAGTGAGAACCATAATGATGGGAGATTGGAATAGTGTAGTGGGAAGTGTAGGACAGACAAAGGTAGTTGGGGAGTACGGGCTTGGTAAACAAAACGAACGAGGAGAAAAATTAGTGAATTTCTGTGAGCGTTTGGATTTATGGATTGCCAATACTTGGTTTAAGAATCATCAGCGAAGGTTATATACGTGGAAAGCCCCCGGCGATATCTCCAGATATCAGATAGATTTTGTAATTGTGAACCAAAGATTTAAAAACAATGTTAAAATGGCAAAAACATATCCAGGAGCGGACGCTGATTCAGACCATAATCTTCTGGTAACAGAAATAAGAACACGGCTGAAGCATATTACAAAAAAAGGAAAATTGTTAAGGAATTGGGATATATTAAAATTGAAGAAAGGAAAAAATGAAGCGTATTCAAAATATGTTGAGGAAGAATTGGCAAATATAAGACAGAGTGACGTAGTAACAGAAGAATGGAATAATATTAGAGATGCAATTCAGAAAGCTTTAGAAGAAGAGGTTGGAGTGGCACAAAAGGCTAAGAACAGGAAGAAATGGATTACTCAGAACATGTTAGAGAAAATGGATGAAAGGAGAAGATGGAAGAATGTAAACACTGAAGAAGGACAAACGAAATATAAAAAACTCAACAATGAACTAAGAAGATTAACTGATCATGCAAGAAAGGAATGGATGGAGAAACATTGTGAGGAGGTGGAAATTTTAGAAAAACAAGGAAGATTGGAAGAAATGTACAAAATAGTTAAAGAATTAACAAAGAATGAGACAAAGAAAATAAGTAAGCAAGGTATGTTAAATAAATATGGGAAAATAACAACAAGTGTTGAAGAACACAAAAATATATGGAAGGAGTATGTGGAAGTGTTGTATGATAGTAAAGCTGGACATTCTGAAATAGATCTGGAAGATGAAAGGGAATGTGAAGAAATAGATAGAGGACCAAAGATATTGAGGGAGGAGGTGGAAAAAGCAATAAAAGACCTCAAGGAAAGGAAAGCGATGTGATGCGACAGAATACCATCTGAGGCACTAAAGAACTTGGGAAAAGATACAATAAGTAGATTAACAAATTTGATCAATATGATATATGATACAGGTATTTGGCCTGAAGAACTGCTTAAAACTATTTTGGTTCCGTTACCAAAGAAATGTAATGCCAAAGATTGTAAAGATTACAGGACAGTTAGTTTTATATGCCATACTACAAAAGCAATAACAAGGATTATATTGAAAAGAATTGAAAGGAAGATTGAGGAAAATTTGGGAGAAGATCAATTCGGTTTTAGA
This sequence comes from Thereuonema tuberculata, assembly GCA_023159025.1. NCBI lineage: Eukaryota > Metazoa > Arthropoda > Chilopoda > Scutigeromorpha > Scutigeridae > Thereuonema > Thereuonema tuberculata. The sequence continues at coordinate 53,178 of JAFIDM010041297.1, forward strand.
AAAGGAAAAGGAACTAGAGATGCCATAGGATGCTTGAGAATGATGGGAGAAAGAATGTTAGAAGTGAATAAAGACTTATTTGTTTGTTTTATTGATTGGGAAAAGGCATTCGATAAGGTTAATTGGTATATACTACTGAGAATTTTAAAAGAAATTAGCATTGATTGGAAGGATAGAAGACTAATAAAGGAGATGTATTGTAGGCAGGCAGTGGAGATGATGAAACTGAAGAGATGGGTATTGGAAGAGGAGTTAGACAAGGGTGTTGTCTTTCCCCAGTGCTTTTTAATGTATACGCAGAACAACTCACTGCGAAAGCTTTGGAGGAAGCAAGAGGTGTTGTGATAGGAGGAGAGAGATTGAAAACCATTAAATATGCAGATGATCAAGCAGTGTTGGCAGAATCAGAAGAAGAGTTACAGAAAATGATGGACAGTATAGTAACAGTTGGGAAAGACTTTGGAATGAACTTAAATGTGGGAAAAACCAAGGTGATGAGAATAAGCAGGCAAGAAGGTGGTGTGAATATCTCCTTAGAGGGAAAGATTATACAGCAAGTAAAGGCTTTTAAATATTTGGGAAGTCTGGTGAGATGGGATGGAAGTTGTACCGAAGAAATAAGAAGTAGAATAGCAATGGGTAAAGGAGCATTTGAAAAGGTAAAAGCACTGTTGACAGCACAAGGCATTTCCATAGAATTAAGGAAAAGGTTTGCTAAATGTTTTGTATGGAGTGTGATGTTATATGGTAGTGAATCATGGACTATTAAAAAAAAGGAAGAAAGATTTCTAGAAAGTTTTGAAATGTGGCTCTGGAGAAGAATGTTAAAAGTGAAATGGTCGGATAGATTAAGGAATGAGGACGTTTTAACAAGAATAGGTGAAAAAAGGAAATTGTTAGAAACCATACGCAAGAGAAAAACATCTTGGTTAGGACATGTGCTACGACGAAATTGCCTACAACAAAGAATAATAGAAGGAAAAGTAGAAGGAAAGAGAGGAAGAGGAAGAAGAAGGATTGGAATGCTGGATGATGTTAAAAGGGGAAGAAAGTATGAACAATTGAAGAAAGATGCACAGGATAGAAGAAAATGGAGAACGTCCAATTGAAACCTGTCGTAAAGACAGTTTACACCAGAGAGAGAGAAGTTTAAGTACACTATGTTCAAAATATATAAAAAGTTACATATTTTTTTATTATTATTATTATTATTATTATTATTATTATTATTATTATTATTCAAATTTACATGAAACACCATTAATCCTGCCTGGCATTGTGGAGTTGATACAAATTTTGTTATTATTATAATAAGTTATTTTTAATTTATAAATTTAATATACATGTATAAATGTATATGGTAATATATACATTTGTAAGTTAAGTAAATTGCTTAAAATAAATAAATAAATAAATAAATAATATCCTGTCTTAACTAATTATTTCGTTATAAAGTTAAACATAATGGAAAACAACGAAATTTAGGTGTATTCACATCACATTCCAATCATGGATCTTTCTGGGAGCTTCACAATCGGAAAAAAAAAAGTGGTAGTTAAATGTGTATGAAGAGAAAACTTAAGTAAACATTTCAACATCAACCTAGAACCTGATTGATTCCCATAATTTAAATTAACTTCAAAACATTTAAACAATGCACCTGAAAAAGTATTTTAATGTTAATATTGTATTTTCGAGTTCTGTGATTGGTTGATTAAAGATGGCGGTTCTGAATTTTGGCTTTCATTTCAAAGAAATTAGGGGTCATTACAAACTTGCTGTTACTGCAACAAAATTATTCTTCGATATGAAACATTTTTAGTTGAAAGCTTTGCTCTCAATGCATCAGACTTTGTCTGTCGATAGTGCTACTTATTTAAAATAGGATTTGTATCGTGGCCTATGTGTGTGTTTATAGTTTCGCGAAGGATTGTGGGAATGAAAAGAAGCTCATCTGGGAATGGTTCTGAAAAACTTGGTATCGTAGAAGACGCAATTCGACCATTTCATTCGTTTGCAATTAGGACGATGTTTAATAAACAAATCGCTCGCATGACAAACATGGGAGAAAAAATTTTTGTCGTTTCAAATAAATACGAGAGATATTTTTTCATCGGTCGAATATGTTTGTTTATCCACGCAAATTAATGGGAACACGCTTTCCATTTTAGCCTAATGAAAAACCAAACCACTTTTTTTGTCTGAAGCAAAAACAAAAGGAATCATTTTTTATTTTTTTGTCGTTTACACAGTTCTGATTATTATTTTGTACACTTTGATGTATTGCTTTAGTTCGCAATGCAGGTATTCTTTAATAACTCGCTAAAGCCAATTGCTTAAAACCACTGCATTGCCTCCTAGGAGAAACAATTTTTTAACAGTTTGTTATGTATTTAAGCATAATTTGTATTAAAAAAAAAAAAAAAAAAACTTTAGAGAGTTTGGGAGAGTGCTTACAGAGGATTCTAAACCATTAAAAAAAGGGGAAAATTGAGCTCAATTCGTAATCATACATCTGATAATTTCCTATTTATATTCAATTCTTTAATACTAAGGAAATAAGTTTAATGTGCTGGAAGTTTTAATCGAAACAACAAATTTAGAAACAAGGGCAGCACAAGAATAAATAAATTGCCTTTCAGATTCTATGATCGGAGGGAATCGGGAACGGCCGTTTAATCCTGCATGGAACTCATCAGGCAAGAACTTAAGTGAAGGCCACCGTCATACCTGGCAGTGACCCCCGAAACCAAAAAAATATTACCACTCAAATTTATTCGTGACTATGATAGAAAAATAAACATATTTCACACAATAATTGACGAAAGACGCTAAGTTTGACTAAATATTATTGTACTCTCATTACTTTAAAATGGCTGACGGATTTCTATTAAATTCGGTACTTTTACTTATGGTCCAATGTAGTACAGTTATTTTGGTCTAATCGCCACCCTTCCCTTCAAAAATGACCCCTGGAAATCCCTCGCTAAAACGTCTGGACTGATCTCTCTAAAATTTGGTCTTCCCAAGGCCAGTGCTCAAAATGGAGCCCCTCCTTCCTTCCCTCAGTTAAGCTCAGTCCTAACTACAATGGAAAACTGCAGTGAGGGTATAATAGTAATAATAATTATCATAATATTAATATAAAGTTCAAGTTAATATTAATACAATTGTCAAATTTAAAGCTAAGATAAAAACACTATTAAAATTAAACAAAAACAAAAAGGGAAAAAAAGTTGTTGAAAAAAACTTATCTAATAACATAAACTTGCATATAAATAAAGAAGACCAATCACTAACTTTTTAAATTTAATGAAAAATTTAAAAATTAAGAAAGTATTGACGGGTTTCAGATACCCGTTAAAACGCTATCTATCTTCAGAATAAAACACAAAGGAAATAAAAAAAATGTTATTTTATTATATTTTATTTTATTAAAATTGTATTTATTTTCTTTGTGTTTTATTCTGAAGATAGATACCGTTTTAACGGGTACCTGAAACATGTCAATACTTTTTTAATTTTAATTTTTTTCATGTTTAAAGAATGAGTTATTCGTCTTCTTTATTTGTTTGTATTGTTACGTTTTTTTGTCTTTGCTTATTTTATTTTTCCTTTTCCTACTTTTTCATTGACGTAATTCCATGTCGTTTTGTCACTTTGTTCATGCGGAGTGACCTTTGCCTTGTTGTTGCTTTCCCTCATTCTCCGCAATGTTTTATTTCCTCTTTTCCTCTATATTTTCCAACCAAACTTGAAATGGAAAGTTTTCTATATTAAAAATCTTTATTTATCATTTTTTTTTATATATTCTTTCATCCTACCACCTTATGTTAACTTTGTAATTGTTATCTGTAAATGATTTTATAGATTATTATATGTAACTTTGTTTTTATTTGGAATAATTTTTATACTGGCGAGAGGGTGTGGCCATTTTGTATCTATGGTGAGGATATTATGATATCACTTGAAGTTTCAAGACACTTCTAATTTCTGGAAGAGTCATTGCTGAAGCTTTGACCACGTCGCTATACCTATAAAATGCATTACAAGAAACTTTTGAGTAAGTCTCGCCATGAAACGTCTAGAATAACAGACGTGAGCAGCTTTCGTCGTAGAGGAGTGATGAGTTTGTTAGAAGAGAAACAGCATTGTTTTGTTTTCTTTCTCTACGCACAATTAATAGCACGACTGGCAATTTCATCCTGTGGATCGCATAAAATTATCTCCGGATACTTTGAGATTTGTTTTTCTTGACGTAGACTCGGCTTCTGGATATCTGCTAGATATTAAGAAAGGCCATACGCCCCCAAGATGGCTCGGATACTTTGAGCAGCCATTGATAGACGTAAGAAACATTCACGAAATGAAAAAGGTTATTGTAAATTACTGTTTTTAATTACCAATTTTTAAATATTTTGTTTTCTTATTTTGTTATCTGTTGGAGTTATTGAATTTATCAACAAAGCTGTGTGTGTTTTCATTATTACATTTTTTTTTATATTGATATGTTTTTTTATATTTATATTTTATATTCAAGACCGTCTTGGATTCTTTTATTGTGTCTTATTGTATATCATTAAGCTTATTTGTGACTACATTTTGTTGTTTGATGTATCAGAGTTGTTTATTTTTTTTTTCTTTTCCTTTCCCTTGGTGTAATATTTATCTGGCTTTAACTGTGGAATTTTTGGGCCCAGCGTTCCATCAGCTTATTATAATTTTCATCACCTATCTTTACAGGTGTAAGCTTCCGATTGCCTTTGAAGAAGTACTCTGTTTTGTATATCATAAACAAAGAGTGATCCGTAACAGTCAGACGCACGTTAAATTGTTTTACTATAAACTTGCATATTTATTTTCTTTTGTATTTCTCTTCTTAAATACACAAAAAATTTTCGCAACAGGATATTAAGTTTCTATTTTTAATTGCAATAAAATCTCGGAATATAATTAGCATCTCGAATGTTATTGTTTCCTAAAAATTAGAAATGCAGAAACATTTTAATTTTAATACCAAAACACGTGCAAATGACAATGAATTATTAAACTGAGCAACGTGCGGTTCTTACGCATCTTTAAAAATACACTGTTTGGTTTCTGCTGGGGTTTTTTTCACATGGAGTTCAGTCCCTTCCCGCGCTAGTTTCTCGACAGGACGCACAAGGAAAATTTTTAATTACAGAGTTTGTTCATAAATATGCATGTCAACTTTCAGAAGCTAGTAGGGGAGGGTTTCATAAGCACACTACAAATACCCTACACGTATTGGTTAATGAGTTTCACTTTAGTTAGGAAACATGGATTAACAGAGGGACTATTTCTCATAAATAAGTATGTCAAGTTTCAAGAGTATTCAATGGTTCAAAAGTTATTTCGAGTCGAAGGAGGAGAGACAGACAATGCAATTAACACTTTTTTCTTTGAGACACATTCTTAAGTAAGCCACAAAAAGAAACTTAGATCCCATAATTAGACTTTAATTTATCAAATAAATAAAATCCTTTAAAATCACATCATTAATATTTTTCTTCTTGTGGCGGGAAAATTAAAAACGAAAAACAAACAGACTTCGAAAATTGATTGATTTCGTATTTATAATGAAAATATTTCGTGCTCGATGATTGATTACTTGATTTTAATGTGAATACAGTATTCATCATAAAAAAAAAGCCTCACCAACTGATGATTGTTGTGCATTGGGGGGTGTTCTACATTAATAAATGGCCCCTTATGTCATGGCTAACGATACCACCAATCAAGTCCTTCTCGAAATGACGACCAACATTAATATTCGCTGAATTAATCAACACCACCTGCTTCCTGACAGAGAAAAACATCGTGTTTCAAATATTAAAAGTTATTAAAAATTGAAAATTATCTGCCGTTTTGGCAAACGCATTTAGGCCATGACAGGCGTTCTCAATTCAAGCCATTTTCTTCCTTTGTCTTCCCATTTTTGAAATGGAAATTTATTCCTTTCTTTTTGGAAAAAAAAGAAGTAAATTTACAGTAAATATTGTGCAAATGACTTAACTAGAAACGACTGCAATACATTATTTTATTTTTATTTTTTATTTGTTTATTTTTTTTTTTATTTACAAAAATGCATGATAAAGAAATATGGCCATCCTATAGTGTTTTTTTTTTTTACAATTTTTTGTTATTGCTAAAGCAATATTTATTATTACTAAGTAGTAGTAGTAGTTATTATTAGTAGTATAATAATAATAATAATAATAATAATAATAATAATAATAATAATAATAAATATGTATAAGCACTGTTTTCCATCGCTTAGTGACCATTGAATTATGGCAGCTGGGAAGGGTAGGTATTGGAATTGAAGATGTATTGTCCTCCAAATGAAAGTTGACCGGCGGAAGTTTGAACTGCGCAGCCCTTCCAGTAGCTGATCAATTATGTTTTCCTGTCACAATGGACGATGGCGTCTGTTTTCACTGAGAAAGACATGTTGATAACGCCAAATTAAAACTTCTCTCGACTATTTAGCGTTATTTCAATACCAGTTGCTAACAATAAGTATTTATATAAATAAATAAGTATATATTATTTATAAATACAATGCTCTTTTGCAAAGTAACAAGCGATTACCGTAATGGCGGCGTCCTGTCATAAAATCAGACGGAAGTGCCTGACCAGACTAATCGATCATACATGCGCAGATCTCACAAAAACAGGGCGGCCATCTCTCATTTGGAGGACAATAGTCATTTAAGCTGTAGCGTAAAGTAGCATCGTATAAATTTTAAGAAAATCTGTCAAACCGTTTTAGCTTAATGCAGATTTATAAACAAATAATGGACAAACAGAGAAGACACATATTCAATTGGAATAGTAAGACTTTATAAATAGATCGTGTAGACCTAACAAAGATTGTAAAGACCATAATTTAACATCATGTCATGACACCACTTTAAGGGTCTATGGCGCGTGACTTATCAGGAGGACATTCATACAAAAAAAATGCATAATTTCCTGACAATTATTATTATTATTATTATTATTATTAATCATCATCATCTTCTCTATATCAAAAAATAAATGTAAAATTAAAAATAAAATTAAAAACAGATTTATTTACAAAGCGAATTTTCGAAGAGACAGAAGAAGAGAAGTAAAGATGTCTCTTCGAAAATTCGCTTTGTAAATAAATGTATTTTTATTTTTAATTTTACATTTATTTTGTGATATAGAGAAGATGATGATTATTAATAATATATCTAGAAGGAGTGAGATAAAGAAAAAATACGGTATGTACATTTATATTATTATTATCAAACGCTCCAATTTTTAATAGTTACAGGCAAAGAAATATTAATTTTATTACAGAAAAAAACGATTTAATATTATGAATATAAATATCTCTTTGGAAAATCAAAAAATATATGTAGTCAAAAAGAACCTTAAAAAACTAATTGAAAATACTTTAAAAAAATTATAAGAGCTAAAGAAAAGGAAATATCTTAATGATTTTTTTTTTTTTGTAAGAATGTAAATTTCAAAATGAAGGAAAAAAAAAGGCTAATTTTTGAATGTTTTGAAATGATACTACTATGTAAAACTAACATAAGTGTTAAATATTTTAAGCATATTAAATTGTTTCATAGAATAACTTCAATACTAATAAGTAAACTTAATTGTAGTCTTCTGATCAAGATCAGAAGACTTATATTCCCGTTTTTGAGGACAAGTATCATTAAAATATCATTAGCAACAATGACAACAATCGCAACAATTGCGTGTTTTGCATGAGCAACAATCACATGTATAATACAGCTCCACAACAATCACAATAATCGCAACAATTGCGCCTTTTGCATTCGCAACAATTGTTGCTAATGATAATTTAATATTAAAGCAATATAATTCATATAAGAAATTAAAGCAATATCAATTATATCAACATTAGAAGACGTTGTGATTGGTTTACTAATCGCTATCCCACATTGTTTTATATTTAAATTATCTACACTCACTCTAGTATTCGCTTTTCTTCTTACAATCTTGTAGACTTGTAAGTTAGATATTATTCAAATGTATATAGAATATAGAAAAATTTGGGTAATTGTGTACAAAAACGAATCAGTGAAAATAAGATGATTTCTTTATTTTGGAAGCAAACGATTCCGAAATACGTAGTAGATATGAGATCAATGGAAAACTCTGGCTTTTTTTAAATTTTTTTTTTGCAGTTTTTAAGGAAAATATAAATTTAGGTGGCACTCTTTGCGGAATTACTCCTGTAAAATAAGAAAAATGGCGATCTTTGAACTATTTTGAAGATGGCGGATAAGTTGCCAAATTGAGGGTCATTCCGAAATGAAACGTATATTTTTTTTTTTTTTGTTTAATTTCTGTTGTATTTCCAAACGAAACATCCTGGAAACGGCCACACCTCAATTAACCTAAAGTATTGTTAATTAAAAGAGTTTTTTTTTTTTTTTTTTTTTTTTTTTTTTCTATTTCCAAAGGAAATATTGTAGAAGGGATCTCACGAATTTCCCGCCAGGTGGGTTTCTTGCTCGCTTCATAACAACGCTACAAGTTCTTGCCTTCAAAATGGGCACACCCGCCGCAGCCCGCGAAAGAGTTCTGACTTAAATGTCAAATTTTCTTAAAACCTCCAAAAAAAAAACAGTTTTCTATCGACTACATATCTACTACATAATTTGGAATCGAATTGTTCCAAAAAAAAAAACAAAATTCGTTTTAATTCCACAGGTTTGATATTGTACACAACCACCAAATTTGTACTATTTTTATTCAGGAGATATCAGATTTCGAAAATAAGCAAATTTTTCTTGTTTTTGTGGTCTTTAAAAGATTAATAAATAAATAAAAAGCAAACTAAATAAACTTTGTTTTTGTAGTTTTCAAAAAAAAAAAAAAAAAAATCAAGAAATATCTTTTTTTTAAAAAATTAAGAAGTCGAAGAAAAAAAATAATTAGGAAAGTTCTTAAAACTACTTTTTTTTTCTTAATTACTCATTTTTAACGCTTTGTTCTTTAACTGTATTTGAATCTTACTAATTTCCTTCTTTGGAAGTTGTCAAATGCTTTTTTTTTAATCAAAGTGAGAGAAAAACCTATTAATGAATTCCTCATTTAATTCAAAGATGTCTGAGAGACGGAGAGATGTAATTACGATGTCCAATCATTCTCAATTTGGTGATAATTCGGCAACAACAACCCGCTAATGGAACGGGGTCATTGGAAACCTCTGCTTTGCTCGTCTCGATTGGATGGGATTTAATGACTTCTGCGATCAGCGAAAATAACTCGGAGATTTATGCCCAGTCCAATAAATCGATTAATCTACAAATTATGATCTTAAAAAGGAATTTATTACACAATCGACAGACTGCGAAAGGAACCTTTTACACGACCATTTAATCGGACTTAAAGCCTCACTCCCGTATCCTCCTATAAGGGTTTACCAATCAACACTGCTCTGTAGAGGCCAATCCCAAGCTCGCTCGCTTAATCCACGGAAAAGAACAAAGGTACCTATTGAACAGGCTGGAAGAATCCAGGAGAGGCAAAAAAACACTCCTGACCTCCGACGGGGATTGAACTCAATGCCCTAAGACAACCACAACAAATCTTTTTGTAAAAGCTTTTAATCTACATTACTAAAATCTTTTATTTCTCTGTCCGTCTGTCTTTCTGTCTGTCTGTCTGTCCGGCGCAATTTTCTGTGAGAATGGAAAATAGAAATAATTTTTACAATGAAACATCCCTGACAGGAATCGAACCTACAACCTTCTGATCCGAAGTCAGATGTCTTATCCATTAGGCCACAGGGACTACAACTCACTTCGTATTGTTTTTTGACTTATATCTCCTTTCCTTTTCCCCATCACTAAGGAATGTATTCAATCTTTTTTTTGAATCTCAAGATTGTTTATTTATTTCCCATCCGTCAGTTTATTTGTAATTCGAAACTGACAATTAGAACGATAATTGCCGAAACATTGCAATATTTTAAATATTATTACTTAACCAAACTTTATGTGATATTGCAAAATATCTGCATGTACACGTTAGATGCTGGAGTAAAGAAAACAGAGTCAAGAAAGAAGCACTCTTTTTTCGAGGTGGAATACCGAAAAAAATCACTATTTGCAACTCAAAAACCATTTAATATTTGTAACTCAAACGTCACTGAAAAGTGACAATTACAATTAAAATGAGAGTCAAAAAAGAAAGAAGCAGTATTTATTAGATAGAATACTGAAAAATCACTATTTGTAACTCAGAAATCATCAATATTTGGAACACAAAAGCCACTGAAAAGTGACAATTAGAATAAAAAAGAGATTCAAAAAAGAAAGAAGCATTCTTTTTTCGAGGTGGAATACCGAAAAAAATCACTATTTGCAACTCAAAAACCATCAATATTTGTAACTCAAACGTCACTGAAAAGTGACAATTACAATTAAAATGAGAGTCAAAAAAGAAAGAAGCAGTATTTCTATTAGATAAAATACTGAACACTATTATAACTCAGAAACCACTGAAAAGTGTCATTTGGAATAAAAAAAAAGATTCAAGAAATAAAGAAGCAGTATTTCTATTAGGTAGAATACTGAAAAATCACTATTTGTAACTCAAAAACCATCACTATTTCTAACTCGAAAACCACTGAAAAGTATCAATAGGAATAAAAAAAAAAAAAAAGAGAGTCAAGAAAGAAAGAAGCACTATTTCTGTTAGGTAGAATACTGATCAGAAGTGAGACGTCTTCGCCATTAGACCACGGGGCCTACATTCTAATCTCTATGAAAAATAAAAATATATCATAGATATATGATTTACACGCTGGTTCTAAAAGCAGTCGTAGATTGAGAGAATATAGAAATCAAAAATTAAATTAAAAAAAAAATTAAAAAATTTGGGTTTTTTTTTCCTTTTGTGTGTCTGTGTGTGTTTTTTTTTAATAAATAAAAAATTGTTTTCCATTACATAAGCGAGGCTTCCGGAGCGAAGCGACGGGTAGCCGACTAGTTCTCATAAAATATTTTTAATTATTTTTGTTTCATAACAAACCATTAGATTGTGAGATTTGTCACAAAATACAGCGGAAAAAATCTACCCGAAAGAACTTAAGTCTGCTTTCCTAAACAAAATCTTGTTTCTTTTTTTAAAAAAGTCGTGAAAAAAAAAAAAAAAAAACAAAAACATACACACAAACTGAAGTTTCC
>JAFIDM010041298.1:6741-48447 GCA_023159025.1 Thereuonema tuberculata
AAATACATACCTGAAATTATGCCGTGTATTTTTGAAACACCCTGTATATCCACACCAAAATACTTGTTCAACTTTATCTGAACTGAATTATTGTCTGGGAAATATCCAATATTCTAACCAAATTAATAACAATAATAATAAAAATTGCGAACTTTGTCAATGACTTGACAAATTTGAGAAGACTATTATTAATTTGTAAAATTAATTTGTAATTATGTAAATCTAAATGGAATGGTGCCAAATTCAAATGGAATTTCTTACCTTTAATAATAATTAGCCCTTTCAACATGCAGTAATCAAACCAAGTGATGTCTTTAACATGACAAAATATACAGCGTATTTAAATGTAAAAAATGAGAAACAAAAGTTACTCTAATGTGTTTAATGAACGAATTTAAGTACTTTCTCCAGTCAAATTTAGTACATTCTTAAAATAATCAAACAGAGCTCCCTGTATTGACTTTTATTTGAATTGCATAAGTAGAAACCGATCTTGAAATCATAAATTGTAAATCTTTGTTAGATTAGTAATTGTGAAAAATCTGAAATTCTTAATGAAGTTGAAGTTTTATAAACAGTCATCCATTCAATGGATATATTGTGATTAACGTAGATACTAAGCTGAATGGAACTGGATAAAATAAAGGCAAGCTAATTATATTGACTGAATGATTTATTGATCATTTCCATTGAAACATCATTAATAACAACATTGTAGAAATGATGATGACATTCATTTCTTTGTTTTAATCCACCAAGGCAATTCTATGACATTTACCATTTGTATTGCAGCTTTTGTCACATACGATAAAAAACAATTCTTATCAGAATGCACAAAGTTTGATAACAACAACAACAACAACAATAATAACTTTGTTATTTTCATATTAATAATTGCACTAATATTGATTGCATTTAATGAAAAATTAGAAATTAATTTGCTACTTTTAGTGCAGGCCCTGTTCTTACAAATGTTATAGGAATTTGATCTAATTAAACTGTTGGATCTATTTTATTTTAATCTTTATAAGCGTTACAATCATAATTTTCCAGTTGTGTTTAAGATACAGCATTTAATAATAGATATAATATTTTAATTGCATAAGAACCACCTGATCTTACAAAACATTATAAACTTTACATCAGTTATTAGATTGGCTTACTTTAGCTAAAAACTAAGGAAAAATAACAGATCGATATCATCCGTAGAATAATTACTTGTTGCTACATGAAGATTGCAGAAACAAACAAGCATTTTATTAATAAAATTTAAATTGAACACGTGGTTTGTTTCAGAGGAAAAAAAAATCATTAAAATTAAGTTTGTTATGGTTGTCCAAGAAGACATCTGCATGTTTTAACAATCTCATCAGTGATGTTTATTATGTTGTTGTGAATTTAAGGAGAAGTAATAAACCAATTTTCTAGGTTTTTCTGTTTAATGATAAAACAGTAAATTATGGTAAACAACAATATTGGAAACGCTGTGAACTGGTATCTCTTCCAAGTCTGATTCAAAATACAAAATTTACAGGCATGAAAAGCTAATTCAAGATATCTGAATGAAATTTATTAATGTACTTTATGTTAGAATCATAACACTTTCATTTCTTCAAAGATTTCTTTCACTACATTTCATTTAGTGTAGTTAAAAAAAACGCTTCTGCAATAAAACATTGGAATTCAAAATATCGTGAACATTTTATGACCGAATGTTTCCTGTAAAAGAACTGCAGTATAACTAGCAATTTTTTTTTTAAATTTCTGCAGAAGCTGTCGATTGCCCAAGATAAGATAGAATTTTCTTTTTCAAAAAAATTACAGAAGCAACATTTACGTTTACTAATTTATTAACAAACAAACGACTTTCTATTTACACTTACATATCACAGCAGTAGTTCATGGGTCTAATTGGCACCATTTTTTCAAGTCTTTTTTTATAAAAATTCTTTTTTAGGAAAGGTGGGAAAAAGAATGGAACCTCCAAGCATAAATTAAAAAGCAAGAAAAACACATTAAAAGTAAAAGAAAAGAAATTCATTTGCCAGTCTCCACTGGCCTCAAATGAATTTTCTGTAGGCATCAAATTAATCGCCTAAAAATTATTAAACACATTAAAAATGGACCTAGTGTTTATCAGTGCAGAGCGCCATCTCCGAACAGCTGTTTCTCGGTAAACTGGCGATCATCAGCGGAGAGTAGACGCTATAAACCCCTAGGTCCGATTACGGAGGTAGGTATTAGTTAAGGTGGGAAAAAGAATGGAACCTCATAATACCTACCTCCGTAATTGGACCTAGGGGTTTATAGCGTCTGCTCTCCGCTGATGATCGGCAGTTTACCGAGAAACAGCTGTTCGGAGATGGCGCTTTGCACTGATAAACACTAGGTCCATTTTTAATGTGTTCTTTTTTAGGAGGAGAGAAAATCTCTCTCCTTCCTAAATTTCTCCATACATCAATAATATAAACAAGAATTCAATAATTAAACAATAAAAACGTGAAATCTAAAATCGTGAAATTACAACAATTATACACGTTCATTCTTCGAGTCCTGATATCAAACTAAAATAAATAAATAAAAGTTTTCTTATAAATTAAAACAATTTTCTTCTTACTAAATTCCTTCTTATAAACGTTCAAATTTAACATAACTTTTTTTTTATTAATGTTCAAATATAAAGCATATAGTACTCTCCTTCCTTCTTCTTTTAATTCATATCTGCAGGCACAAAGATATTATTCCTCTTCATTTTTTTTTCTTTTCTGCATTTACCTGTCCTTTCATTAATTTGAATATACCGTCGAAATTCTTGGTTGTTCACCCAATAACACAAGGTATGAATAAAAACTCATCCTAAGATATTTTAACTAATATATAAGTGTAAATAGAAAGTCGTTTGTTGGTTAATAAATTAGTTAAAATATCTTAGGATGAGTTTGGTATAACATTTACGTTTGCTTATTATTAATTTAAAATGTTACTGAATCTAGCTGTATTTCAATCATTTCTATTCATTATTTATCTCTTGGCAACAGGGTCCCTTCCTTTTTGTTTTGCAATATTTAGAACTCCGTAAGATAACCGAACCATTCCATGATTGACAGTGACAGGAAATACACGTTTGTTGTCATAAGTTTGTTTTTTTGTCTTACAGCTTGTTTTATAATCAGACTTGGAAAATGCCAGCTCTCAGATTTTTACACTAATATTACTTGAAGAGTTCAAGTCCAGATAAGTGACAAGCTTTGGGAAGCTCTAATGACTGCTTTCTTACCAGATGAGCCTGAACACGAACCAAATACTGAGAATCTACTTTCTCTTAGATCACAACTGTTACATGAATAAATCTCAAAGAATATCGATAAAGCAGTAGCATACTTAGAATGTCAGATTTATTATCTACTTTTCATCAGTTGCCTTCTTTTTTTTTATTGAATTCTTGCTTTTTTTTTATTTTTTCATCACTTTCAGCTTGAAATTGTTTTCCTTCTCTTTTACTGTCAAGATCCTGTCATTTAGTTTCCAAGACTTCCAATTTGTATATCTAAATAAATGGGAACAGTCATTCATTACATTGGCCATTTCAAATAATAACAAAAAAGGGTTCCTGAGAGAAGTAAAGTATCTTGTGAGAAACGGATAATAATTTCCCAATGAAATGATAAAATTTGTGGATATGTTGCAAATTTGCATAAAAGTTATGAGTTACTTGGTGTAAACCATAACATGTCTCAACATTTTTCATGTTTAAAATCTGATTGTTAGTGTTAAAGTAGGCCTAATAAGTAAAGCTTATTTAATTCAACTTCAAAACTTTGCACAAATTGTTAATAGCAAAAAAAACGAAAAGAAAAAAAAGCCACATCCCACTAACAGAATGGGTATCGAATATATTTGGTTATGTAATTTCTTAATCAACGATTATATTTTTCTAAGAATGCTATTTTTTTTTCCCAACTGTCTTCTATGATATAGAATTATGATATTTTAATAAAAAAATTTGTATTATTCCTTAAGCTTTTTCTAAGATCTGTGCTATATTTTCCATATTCCTTACTTATATGAAAGAATTTCTCCTTCATATACACTGACTGCTCAATTGAAAGAGGACACCTGTGTATGTCATCCCAACAGTGAAGTTTGGTGATGGTGTGGTCGTATTTCTCCTGGTTTGGACGTGATCCGTTGGTTGTGGTCGAAGGGAACATGGCATCCACACAGTATCTGGACGTTCTCGACAATTCCGTGCTTCCTACGTTGTGGTCGCAGTTCGGTGAAGGGCCAGTTCGTGTTCCAGCACGACAATGCGACATAAGGCCGGTGTTGTCAGCGCCTGGTTTGTGGAGAATAATGTTCAGGAACTTCAGTGGCCTGCCCAGAGTCCGAAACTCAACACATCCAAACATCTGTGGGATAAATTGGAGCGCTGGTTTCCTGCGTGTCCGATGCGACCGCAAACACGCATCCAACTTGTGCAGTCTTTGAAGGAGGAGTGGGCAAAAATACTGGTTGCTTGCTATCAGAAACTGGTGGAGAGCTTGCCACGGAGTGTGGATGCTGTGTTAAGGGCAAAAGACCACAGTATGCGCTATTAGACACACTGTAAATAAAACGTCTGTTCCATACCACAGGTGTCCACATTCAACTGAGCAGTTAGTGTAGTTGTTTGACATTTCCCATTCGCCTCTCAGTCTATGGGAGCCTTTTCTGCTAATTAGTCACAGCGACGATGGAATGACGTCATTATGCAGAGATACTTGAGTAGATCTCCTGAGACAAGAGAAACAGGTCAATCTGTGTTGGTTCCTTTCCATCCAGGCAATCAGATTATAGTAACCAATCAAAAGAAACCACCTTCTCACCAGCCAAAACCAAATGAAGAGCCTCCATTTTTCTTTCATTGTATCAAATTTTAAATGAAGAAGACAGAGCCGCTGTTACTTCTCAAGTTCAAGGGACTTATCTATGTCGCTTCAGTTCACAAATTCAAACAAAAATTCTCTATATACTACTTTCGATACATTTTCTGTTCAGATCCTACGACCCTTCTCTTGTCTATTTTCTCTCATTGCAGTTGGATCTTCACATATCTAGTTTTTGTACACAAATAGCTAGTAATTGTTTTCTCCTTTCTTTGAACATCTGCTAAATGATCAAAATTCTGTTCCTGTGATATCATTGCTGTTTCAGTCACCTTTATCCACCTGAGGTAGAACCATCAATCAATTTGCTGAAATTTTTCACTTAAAATAGTATTCCAATTGAACATTCATCTTCATCAAGAATACATGGCGAGTTTTGTTTTCATGTGATACTTTCCAGAAAACCTAATCTACAAGTATTGTTTTTTATAAAATTTAAATGCAGATCTGTTTGAAAGAAGAAGAAAAAAATATGCAACGTTCTACTATAATGAGTTTCTTATTGGTATTTGTGAAATTTCATCATTTATTTAAAGTCAAATGTATAGAAATTTGGTATCCCCTCTTTTGCATGTGTTTCTACGGAGCGAAATAAGAAGCAAACTCACAATCTATTTGTACAGAATAATTCATGAAGAGATGGCATAACTTAAGAGGCTAATTGCTGGAGCAATTTATGAATTTAAAAAACAAATCAAAAAACATTAACATGGATCAGATTCTGAACATATATGAACTTATTAACAGTATGAATTCTGAGAAAGAATTATTTAATTATGGAGAATATAAAACAGTAATTAAAAAAGTTAAAGTATCCCACTTACAGGCCTACAAAGGCCTATGGGGTGGATGGAGGGTAGGCTCCAGCATTCACGACCTAACGGGATGAATTGAGGTCAGGCTCCAGCATTCACGACCTAACGGGATGAATTGAGGTCGGGGAGGTCAACCCGACGCCCGCCCGCCTTTAACTCCCGGGAAAGAAACCCGGTACCCATTCTAGAGAGGGCTGGGTAGACCCTAGGACCCGTTTGGAGGAGAAAGGAGCATGGAAAAATTCCCGCACTCCGCCGAGGCTGGGAACCGAACCCGCTACCTCCAACCCGCAGCCAAGCGCCCTTACTCACTCGGCTACCAGGCCCACATAAAACAGTAATATGAAGTATATATATATATAAATATAAAACAAAAATAAATAAAATACATAAAATGAAATTCACCATACCAGACTTTTGAAGTGTCGTGGTATATAATGCTATACTGTAAGACAAAAACTAAGTATACTGTTAAACCTATACTGTAGTACTGTACTACCTAAATAGCCACAATTTTATACTGTATTCCGACTAACTAATACAATACTGTACTTGAATACACTAACAGAACAGACAATAAAACAATTATTATTAAAACGGTATTATTTGCTGAGGAGGATCTGAGGAACTTCCCCTGTAGAATGAACCCTGTTTGAGATTCAGGGCAGTATCACTCCAAATTCCAAAGTGTGTTAAGTCACTTCGAATTTAAAAATCTGTGCTTATCACAAATAGAGCTGTAGTTTTCAAACATCAATGTGCAAATTTAATTAATGTTGAGTGAATTTGGAGGCTGTTCCTGTAAATGCAGAGTGCGTCTGGCTGAAGTTGGAGTAAAACTGTAACTTTTATGTTAGAACTTTATTAGCATTCACACTAATGATTATGCACTGTAAATAAATATTTTTTTTCTTATATTTATATTTTGAACTTTTAAAAAAAAAAAAAATTCTTCAAGATCAGGATTATTCAACTTTTTGGGACCTCGGACATATATATCAACAGACATTAAATGCGCATACCTGTATTTAAAATGACATTGAACAAATAGTAATAAATACAAAATTAAAAAAGAGAAAAAAAAAAGCTACTTATAGTTTGCCAAATGCTGAATGACTGAAGTCATTGTTGAAAGCCTAGCAAGCTACATATGACTTATTGGCTGAGCGTTCGATACCTCAGAACTTCTATATAGTTTTACAATGAAGTGAAACTATAATTGTTTATTAAATTAAATTATTGGCAGTGTAGAGTGGAAACATTCATAAACATATAAATCAGTGCCGAACAAATTGACCTAATTCTTTTCCCCCCCTCAGTGTGAAGCCAGTAGTTTGGGTTTTTTTTTGTATGGAGTTGGAGCTAGTTACAGGTTTTCTGTTTCTTAACTCCATAATTTTGTAAAATAGAAAAAAAAATAAGGCTTTTTTAAAAAAAAAATTGTATGCATTCTGTATAATGTATATCAAAGATGTGATCATATGTTTGTAAAACTTAATGATGTCAGACTAAAGCTGCACTTAATAAATTATTGGATTAATAAATTTTTAGAGTTGAAAATATTTTTTTTTTCCAATTCCACAGCTTGGCTGGTAACGATAACAACAGTCTAAAATTAAGAACATATTTGCTTGTAATATGCTTCTGTCAGATTTGTGCTAGTACTGCCCCAAATTTTCTCACTAAAATTTCAACCGCTTTCTGATTATTATCGTCCATTTGTGAACAACGCTCATTAGCTTCTCCTTACAAATTGTTCAATCCAGAGATTGTAATCATAAAACAGCATTCCACTTGCCAACTCAATATCTCTACTTGAGATCTTGCAACAGTTTACTCAGATAACTTATGCCAACCAATTTCAATTGTGTAACAGTTAGGAATACACATAGTTGGACTTATCTCGTTTCCAAATGATGGAGAAAGTCGAGTTCATTATTGAAAAATGATGATAATTTAAAGTTGTTCCATCTTACAAAAGCCAATCACCCATGAAATGACTGAAAATTGCAACAGTATTTACATGATGCTAAACAGTTTCCACTTTTCTCAGAGTCCTAAGTTTTAAGGAATTTAATGTCAAATTTGTGCCAACGTTTATCAAGTTTTTCCCATTTTATTCTAGTAGAATTGTTTCTGCCAAATAAACTAATTGATTAAAAAGAAAAATTCATAAATATAGAACGTTATTGAGGTTATAATAGGATTACCCATAAAAGCATAAGATAATGAGAAAAAAGGCAAGGGAATGGTTTACTCTTATGAAATTATTGAATATGACTGATAAGTCGATTATCTGTAGTTATAACAATAATTTTAAATAGCTGTACTTTCATTATATTTAAAATATGTGTTTGTATTTGCATTGCAGATCTTAAGTCTTATATATATAAAACTATGCTCATTGAAACCTGGGGATATGATAACCAAATTTGATCACATGATTGTAGACATTGTATGATGAAATACTTGAATGTACTGACAACTCATCAGAATTTCTTTTTTTTTTTCTCTGTTGTGAGTTAAAAGTAGCCTTCAAACGGATTCTGTGTCTACCTTAGCTCTCCATCTGTCTCGAACCTATATTGCAAAGTTCGTGCATAATAGAGCCAAGGGTGGATTTAAGGCTGAATGATTGTATCAAAAGCATTTTCTCAACCGGCACCAGTCAAAATTTGAAAAACATTCACTACAAACTAAGGAAGCCAGCAGATTTTCATCTTCGACATTACATATGACTCCAACACTAGTTTTTGATTGTTGCTATTGAGAAGAGATTTAGGAAATGACGTATAAAATGTCTTCGTCTAAGCTTGAAGAAATGAACATGATGATGAAATTGATTGTCAAGCGTGCTGAAGCAGTCATCATGTAATGTGTGATAATGTCTAGCTAGTTGCCTGACTTCAAGAGCCTATTGGGTCACAGTGGGCTAGGATTTCTGTTTTATTCCATTTTTATGTAGTATTGTTCTACTTATACAGACATCAAATTACAATCCTTTAAAATTTAACTTGAGAATCAACTGATGTAAATGTAATCAATAAAATATAATAGGCAATGAGATGACAAAAATGGTAGGTTTTTCCAAATCCTCTAAATTGGATAACATATGATTGGGCCTCAGCATTTTTAGAAATATTCAACATAATGGAAAGGAAAATTATTTGCAAGCAGTATTTGTAAAGAAATAAATATAATGTAACTATATATAAGAAATGGGTTGTAACTTCCCTGTAATTTGGTAGATTTCATAGTGTGGGAATTCATTGTGAAGAGTTTAACTTTAGCATAAGCTACAACAGTTATCAATTATTTTAAATTTTCATTTATAGTGGAGGTTATTTTTTTATCATCTTTAAAACAAACAGACTTAAGATTTTATGGTATAATTGTATAGAAATTTTCACTGTTAACCTGTTTTAAGGTGTAAAATTTCTAATTGTATTAATCATTTTGATTTTGCTAAACCATCATTTCTACTATAAAACATTGAAACTGACTATAAATGCTACTACTACTGCTAATAATAATAATAATTTTTTTTTATTATTATATAAAATACTAATAATTACTTTTGGGTTCTTTGAAAATCAGTACTTAAATTTGTTCTGTAACCTGTTTTTTTTTAAGTTTTTTTTTTTGTCCTAATCGATTAATTATTATAGGATTGAAACTTAAAATTTTCAATGGGGTTTTTTTGTTTTTCATTTATATTTACATTTCATTTACATTAATAAAGAAATTTAGCAGCTAAAGCAGCATTTTCATTTGGTGGTTTGTGAATTCCTAAGGGTATTTTTCTCTCATAAAGAAGAAGATGGTAATAATTATTAAATTTACATTTCAAGTAAAAGGTGGTTTGTTATCTAAATTCTTGAATATTTTTTTCTGGAAAGGAATCAAGGTAATTAAGTATAATTCAAGCTTAGAAATCTTCTAACAGTGATTAATTTCACGTGGAATGGAATAATTAGAATTTGTGCAAAATTGTATATCATTTTTATACGACAAAACTAGGTAAAAAATTTTATCACAGAATTATTACAAAACAGACTTCTTCAGTAAGTCACAAATATATATTATTATAATAAAAAGATATTAAAAATTATATTAATATTTTATTTGAAGTTTATTATTTATCCTTGGCTCTTACCAAAATTGGTTATTGCCAAATTAATTCTCTTTTCATTTCCTTTCCTTAATTCTTTTACCAACTATGTTTCGGCAAATTAGGTTTTTTTTTTTGTTTTTTTTTCCGCTTATTCTTCTTCTTTCTTCGAATTTGGCCGACTATGGACCACATGAAATAACTCATGATTATTTTTCTACTTTCTTTCTTCTCTTCCAGTATTCTTTCATTCTTTCACTATGTTGTTTCCTTCTTTCTTCCGTCCATTTTGCTCCCGTCTTCTTCTTTGCCTTTTCTTGAAAACCCTTGAATCCCCTGATCTTTTTTCTGAATTCTTCTCTTCTCTCCACCTCTTCTCCATCTATTTTCATTTCTTCCATGTCTTTTCTGACCTCCTTGATCCATGTCATCTGAGTTTTGGGGTTTCTGTCGAAGAAGGTGAATAATCTCTTCGTCAGTCTACCTTCACTCATTCTTTTAATGTGTCCGTAGAAAGCCACTCTTCTTTTCCTCATTGTGTCAGTTATTTTTTCTGTTTTTGCGTAGATTTCCTTGTTGTTTCTCAGTTTCCATTTTCCATCTTCATATTTTGGTTTTTTTTGCTTATTATTATTATTATAGGAAATTTAGAATATTAGGCTTATTGCATTAAAATTTTTTTGTAAATTTTAGTAAATCTTAATGGAAATCTTAATGTCAATTTAAAAAAAAAAAATATGATAATGCAAATGAAAATTTTTTTTGGACTTTTTATCAGTCCATTTAAAAATTTAATTGGAATTTAATTTTTAGAATGATAATAATAGTGATACTATTCAGTATTATTTAAAACTCAAAACAGGATTTTGAGGAAAACAGCAGTTACGGAAAGCAAAATTCATATCATATTCTTAAAAACATTTCATTATTGATATAGATATCAAATTAAAGTTTCTTAAATTTTTTTTTTAAAAAAGAAGAAGTAGAAAGTGAATAACTTAAGGTAGTTGTTTTGCCTGCTTTTCATAGCTAAGGCTTAAAATTATGCTTAAATTGCCATTCAGTTGGGGCTCATTTTGAAATTATTCATGTGGATAACCAAAATAAAATCAGACTTGACTGTTAATCAATTACAGAAAAACTGCAAAAATGTTTACATATGTCATTGTTTATGCGGTGAGCGCAATGTCATCTGTGCATGCTTTATGCTATATCAGGCTTTTATTTTGACAAATTTTTGAATCAGACGAATGCATCAAATACAAAGTTAACATGATATTTAAGATAATGGTAGCTAAGAATTACAAAGGCGCAAAGGATTGAAATAAAAAAAAAAAAGGCCATATACACTATGGGCCTAGTCTACTCCATTAGTGAATTACTTACTAGTAGGTAGCTCTACTGTGATTGTAATGTTGAGTTTGCATGTACATCTCAGGAATATTGTCAGGGATCCTTTTATTCTTACAGTAACATCTAGAATACACACTTGATATTTTTCAGGTATCTCACGGAAGAACTTGTATATTTTCCCAAATATGTTTGTTTATTGCTTTTCTAATTTAATTATATTTAAAGGGTAATAGTTTTATGCATCTTTCAATTACCTGTTGTATTTGGGATTAGATCAGTTATATTTCCTTTTTGACTGTTAATTGAGGGGTTTTAAGCCGTACTAGCCTAACCCTCCAAAAGCAAATTATTGGCGAAATGGTTTGAAACGTTTGGTGGTCGTGTACAAAAAAAAAAAAAAAAATAATCCAACAATATACATTTTGCTGCATTAATTTATGTAGTAAAGAAAATTAGCTATATAAATTACAGCAACAAAGTGTATATATATTGTTGTTTTGTACACGACCACCAAACCTTTCAAACCATTTCCCCAATATTTTTCTCTTTCAGGGTTAGGCTAGTATGGCTTAAAACCCCTCAATTGTTCTTTTTATAGTTACAAAATCATCAAGTTATTGTAAATATATCTTGAAATAAAATGGCACTATCAA
Organism: Thereuonema tuberculata; assembly: GCA_023159025.1. Lineage (NCBI taxonomy): Eukaryota > Metazoa > Arthropoda > Chilopoda > Scutigeromorpha > Scutigeridae > Thereuonema > Thereuonema tuberculata. Next base: position 18,599 of record JAFIDM010041298.1, read on the forward strand.
TACAAACAATAGAATACCATTTTTTTAAATGTCTCTCTCTCTCTCTCTCTCTATTTATGGAAATAGAAATAATGACAAACCAAATGGGTTAAATGTTCTTAACTAATGAAGATGTTGGACATCTACATAGATATATATTTACAAATAGAAATAATGGACTAAACGCTACATTTTATTAGGAGATTGATTGTTGTGAATTAATAGTAAAGAATTTTATTTGAATTTAAACTCTAGATAATCTTAAGCTAATTCATTAATTGGTTGTATTGCATTATTTGTAAAGTAAATGCATTGATGTGACGATTAAGATGTATATAAATTAACAGTGTATTTTTCTTATTTTTTTTCAGTCCCAGTAATTGTCATCTTTTCACTTTGGAACAAGCCATTGAGTACTTACAGACAGAAGGCACATGCAAATGTGGCTTGGAATGTCCCTTGATGGTTCATAAAGTGTTTAATTTTGATTCAAAAGTTGTATCTAAACCATGGACGACAAGTAATATGACATGCAATGATCTAACAAAACTGTGTAACCACAAACGGAAAATTATTGCTATGGCCACATTACAAAACAGTGCATCAATACAGACTGTCATGGAAAATAACAAACTTAATGGATCAAAAACTGAAGAAGATTGCAAAAAAGGTAAAAATATTTAGTGGTTACTTTTAAAATTTGTGTCTGGTTTCATTTCTCTTATCTTTCAATTCTGTTTGTTTACTTTTCCTACTATTCTTATTATATCTTAAGACAGTTAATTGCATTAACTTGATTCTCCATAAAAAATTTAATATTGGATTTTTTTTTTTTTAAATATGTAATTTTATGATCATGCTTTGCTGAGACTTTTTTGTTCAGTAGAGATTCACCGGAAAATAGTGAAATGTACACTGAACAGGCAAAACATTAGAAACATGAGTGATGGGAAGTTGACACTGGCACCCCAGCGCATAGAATATACCCAAACCAAACACAACCGATAAATTGACTGAAATCCGAGCTTCCCAGCAATCAACAAATAGGAGTAAATGCTGTGACCTTAGCGACTTTAACTGTGGATGCATTCTCAGTGCAAGACAGATGGGTCGTTCTAGCACCCAAGTGGTAACTACCCGATGGTTTTTGAAGACAACCATATCAAGGGTCTACTGCGAGCATATCATTGATGGGTGTACCAGTGTCCAGAAAACAAGTGGTAACCACCCACAAGCCATTGATGACCGGAGTCAGATTGTCCAGTCTCATACAGACCAACACAAGAGCAATGATTGCACAGATCACATCCAGTTTCAATGTTGAAACACCAAGCAGCACCAACGAGTGAATGGTATAACGCATGCTGCATACTCTATGCTGTGAAAGCCGACACCCTAATCATGTGTCACTGTTGATTGCTTGTCGTAGGACATTGTGCCTTGCATGGTGTTTGGAACACCAAAACTGGACCTCTGCAGAGCTCTAGTTGTGATCATATGAATTTCATTATCATTTGTACTGGTCTGATGGGATGGTTTGGGTGTGACGTCGGCATCATGAGGCCTTTGCTCTGTCCTGCCAGTTTAGCTCTATTCAAGGAAATGGTGGCTCTGTGATGGTTTGAAGAGTTTTATCATGAGATACATTAGCCCTTAGTGTGTCTGGAGAAGTTCTAAATGCTGCAAATCAACAGAATGTGCTAACTAATCATTAGCACGCATCCTGCGACTAATGCTGTTTCAGCAGGAGCCATATCTGGGTGGTAGCAGCCTGATGGCAGACATTATGGCTCAAGGATCACTCACGTGAGTTTGGGACCATCCAGTGTCTTGCTTGATCTCCGGATTTAGGCCCTATCGAACACATCTCTGTGATGCTGTTGACATCAGATCCACGAATCTGGTGCTGACTTCTAGAGTGGAGTTGTGGACAAAGGTGGAACAGGCATGGCTAGCACTACTTCTGGCATCTCTCCGACATCTGATTGAGTTGATATCTCTGCTTGTACAAGATGTTATTTGTGCTAGAGAAGGATCGACATACCATTAGTTAGGGGTCCTAATTAGTTTTGTCTATTCATTCTAGTTTTCTGTAATGTTATAACTTGATCTTGCTGAACAACAACTACTTTTTAATGAATGAAAAATCCCTAATTTGAATTGCACAATGTTTTTCATAAATGAGTACATACTTAAATGAATCGAAAGGATGTGAATGACAAGAATTGATAATAAAAATTCTATTTTATAATGTTACTGTTTATTCATCAATCAACAGGTGCAAACATTATCATCATATTTTGCCATTGAAAGGTATTAGCAGTAATTATACTGTAAATTTCTTGAAATCCTTTACTGATATATTTGATACACACTATCTGAATTGATAGTTACTTTCATACTTTCAGTATGTAAAGAAAAGAGATTAAAAAGATTTAAATCAAACATTCCAACTGTGAGTGAGTATGCTGATTAAAAGGATTGCAGAAGCCAGGTTCAATCCCTGACAGAACTTTAGTGATTGCTCCAAAGTAATTTCTTGGGTAGAGACCCAGGATTCACCCAACCCTCTATAAAATGGGGACTGGATTTGTTTTCTGTGGTTAACGGCAGGCAAACCTACCTTGAACTGACTATCCAATCTCCATTAGTCCTGATAGACCACTGAAACATTGAAACCCATATCTTTGGTACCCGTTTGAAGTACTGGAGACTTCGATAGTAAAGTAACTACTTTCTAAGGAAAACATGTACTGAAAGCACTTTTTTCAAAGCATATGCTTTCCTTTAGATTATTGACAGTTCCTTACCTAAAAAGATAATATTCATGTATTTTCAAGACCAACAACATAAAGACTTAATCAAAAGTACATGTAAAACTTTTTATTCTAGATAATAATTTTTCCAAATTTTGAAGGAAAACATTAAACTGTCAACAATAATTTATCCTTCTTCCATTTGTAGAGACGGTCCAAATAACATTATGACTAGCATTGCAGTCAAATTTAATAAAAAACAAAAAAAAAAAAAAAACCCTCGTGTCCATAAATTACGGATCAAAAGGAATTGGGAAAAACAATTAACGACACTCAGGTGTCCTGCCTGAAAGTATATATATACAGGGTGGTGCAAAAGTCTGGACCCATAAGCAATGTCTTATACAACAATTTATAGTTTACATATAACAATTGATTTACTTATAAACAATGTATAACAAATGATTTCCTATTTTTAACATAATTTTGATATCATATCTAATTGGTTTTTTTCGGTATAATATAACATTCCTTATACCTCGCCTAGATGACATACCATTAGCAATGCGGAGAGATATGTGGTTTCAACATGATGGGGCTCCGCCACATTTTGCGAAGAATGTGCGCAGTTTTTTGGACAATACATTTCCAAGGAAATGGATTGGACATCGAGGACCGGTTGAATGGCCGCCAAGATCGCCGGATTTGAGTTCTTTGGATTTTTTCCTATGGGGCCATCTTAAATCAGTGGTTTATGCTAACAGACCAAGAACAGTACAAGCACTAAAAGATAACATCACACAAGAAATTGAAACCTTAAGAGGGAATAACTATTTTCAGCAATGTGCAAAGATCATGTGTCTCCCGAGTAAAAAAAATGTTTGGAAGAAGGTGGAAAGCAGTTCGAACACTTATTGTAAACTGTAAATTTTTTTATAGTTACATTTTCATCAGTACAATTTTGTAAATCAATTGTTATCTGTAAACTATAAATTTATACTAAATTATATAATATAATATATTATAAATTGCCTATGGGTCCAGACTTTTGCACCACCCTGTTATATATATATATAGTAATCATTGTTGCAGGAGTGGAACTCTGTTCCTCAGGAACAGCTTGAAAATCTTATCTGCAGTATTCCACATCGTTGTACGGCATGCATTTCTGTCAGAGAAAAATCATATTCCATATTAACATTTCTGTAGAGCACTAAAATTTGCTTTTGTGCCAAGATGTGCCAATAACTGTATGACTCAAAATTTGCTTTTTTCCATTTTAACAATTTTTTTTTAGTTATGATTGTTGGTTTGTTGTGTTTTATTATCGCTTTCACACATATGTAAATCAAATTGGTTTACATCAAATATTTGTATGTGTCTGAATTGCCATTTTCCTTAATTTATGGACATGAGTGTATTTTATCAGCCAGGACAGATTTTTAGATAAATAAAGAGACTTGTACTTTTGTTATGTCTTACATGACAGGCATTTGTTTATAGTGTTTTAAGTCAGCTATAACAAATGTTAAGCATAGCAGAGATACCATTTCTGCCTGATCCCTGTTTTCTTGAAGGTCACTACGTAATACCTATTCCTTATTCTTTAGAAGACTTCTAGATCTTATCTCATTGCTTTCAGGATACAAACTTAAGTTCTTTTGCTTAAGCTCATTGTGAAACTTCTATTGTCACTATTTCTATGGCAAAATGAAAAAGAAAAAAAAAAAAGAGACTTGGAGACTTATTTTATTCTTCAGCTGCAAAAAATGAAACTTGGATCCAAACCAGGTAGACTGGCCTAGTAAAATATTAATTTTCTTTGGTGGAATGCTTAACTTTTATGAAAGTGCTGAAGATGCGTTCTACATTAGAATTTCCCCAAGAAAATTAGTTGTTAATTAAAAGTGCTTTTTTTTAATTAATATTTTTCTTTGATATTTGGAAAGCTATCAAGATTTATAATCATTATATCTCCTGGGTTATTGCATTATCTTATTTCAGTATATAAATATTAATTTTTTTATTTTTTTATTTTATGGGTTTTGGCTTCCAAACTTTTTAGTCGAGGTGTCTCTTTCCCCATGTCATAACTACAAAAAAAATAAATAAAAATAAAACAGTAATGCTGTGATAATACTGTTTTGAAGGCTTATTTTTCTAATTTTTGATTATAAATTTTGAAAAATTTAAATTTCCAATTTAATTGCATTGAGAAAACAAAATTTATAGGTTTTTTTTATTTGTATTTTTTATTTTAAAGGGCTGTGTTATTTTTCATCTCACTAATACCGAGGCCTGTGCCTATTATACAAGCCATGTTAAAGAATAATGGCTATAGACAACTGGAAGAGGAGAAGAAGAAAAAGGAGACAAACAGGAAAGAAAAAGCTTTCCATGACATGAAAATATAAAATTTAGTTTTTGAGTGATGATTTTTTTCCCTTCATTCTAATAATGAAACATCCTCATTCAGGAAGCCAGTATATATAAAATTCTTGTAATCTGATATAGCTTAAGGAAATTGTCATAAATTCATTTTATCGGTAGAGGCAGGGTTGAGCTGATGAGTCCATAGAAGAACGAAACGGCCGTACCCAACTCCTCTCCTAATAATTGAATCGGAAAGGCAATTTCTATTTGATTCAGGTGCTGTTCTTTTGTTTCCTTGTCTTATCTTGGTTTCTTTAGTTAATTTCACAGCACGTTAAACTTTGGCTTTTTTCCTTATTTTTCTTAAATTCATTTTATATGGTGAACATTTATAAATTGTCAATGTGATTTTGTTAAATTTATGATTTTTTTTTTTGAACAAGTCTAATCTTTATCTTTGTTTTTGTATTTATAGATGTATCCAGTAAACGAAGGCCTCGCAGTAAGGGAAGATCTCAGTCTAGTCCTTATGATGGCGTTTTAGTATCACAATTACTTGCACAGCGTGAAAAAATGAATCAACACAAAAAGGAAATGTCTCTTGAGGAGACCAGCAATAAATGTATGGAGCAAAGTACTTCAAATACTGCAGAGGAAAATCAGGCTTGGTCTGAAGATGTTCAAACATCTTTAAACCAAGCACAGTCTTTTCAACATATTACAGGGGAAATTGTTATTGCCAATCCAGTGCCACAACAACACCAGTGCCATCCAGTTAACAGTCAGACTGTGAATCATAATCCTAAAGGAGCTTCTGGCAATAAAGGAAATCTTCAGACTATTGACCAAATTGCTGTTGTGCCAAGCAATGTTGAAAACACATTTTCATCATCTGAAACACCCATTGTAAATACACCTCAACAGCTGACACAGCAGTTACCACAACAGCAGCTAGTAAGTGTTCAGCATCCATTACAGCAAATTCCACACCATGTTCAATATCAACCAGTGCTTCAGCATCAGTTCCCTAAACAGCAGCCACAACACCAGCTACTGCAAATCCCTCAGCAACAGCAGCTACATCATATTCAGCAACTTCAGCAGCAACAACAACAGCAGCAGCAGCAGCAACAACATCGCCAGTCTCAGATTACACTTCAACAGCAGCAAATTCAGATTCAACAACAGCAGATTCAGCAACAACATATACAACAGCAGCAACAAATTCAACAGCAACAGCAGCAACAAATTCAACAGCAGCAGCAACAACAACAGATTCAGCAACAACAGCAGCAGCAGCAGCAGCAGCAACAACAACAGCAGCAGCAAATTCAACAGCAACAGCAGCAAATTCAGCAACAACAAATTCAGCAACATCAAATTCAACAGCAATTTCAACATGACCAACAGATTCATCAACAACAAATCTCCCAGGTTACTGTGCAACTAGGAACTAAATCCATTCCAGGAGAAGTTTCTTCTTCCTGTGGACAAATTATTAAATCTGCAAGTGAGGTCACCTGTGATCATCATGCAGTTGCTGAACAGCTGAAAGTTCAGCAGTGCATAATGCAAAACATTAATTTAGTTAATACTTCAAATTTATCACCTTACACAACTGGAGAGAATTTTCAAATGTCTGGCTATCAGCAGTCTCAGACTTTAGGTCAGTGTATTGGAAGTCAGTTCAGTGTTCCCATTCGTAGTATGCAGCCACACAATCCAAATACTATAATGTATCGACCTGCACATGCTGTACCAGTTGGAGGTCATCCTACTGTTGGACAGATCATTCTTCCACAACAAAATACTACTAATTTGGATCGCATTTCACAAATGAATCAGTTTGAAGTGTGGAATGATAATTCAAAATTAAAGCTTAAAAAGTCTTCCAAAATTAAAAGAAAATACAGTACCTTTTTAGATCGTGGATCACCCTGCCCTAACATTGATGTACGCCAGATCCCACTGGAACACAATCGCCCACCAGTGACAGGATTTATTTCAGCCCTTAATAAAAACAATCCTCCAACAACACAGCCTTCATTCTTAGAAGATCCAAATGCTTATCTTGCTCGACAAACAGCACTACTAAATGATACTTTTGCAAGGCAGAAAAATCCTGGATTTATTGGGATGCTAAATCAAACTACAAACATTGCTCCTGCTGCCAGTTTTCAGCCAGCATCAAATATATACTCTGGAATTTCAACATCGCGTAGTCCTGGAAATTTCCAGCAGTCACTTACCAGTAGTACTTGTCTCACTCCAAATCAAATAGGGATTTCAGTCTCTCCAAGGAGTACTGCTAATGTAGCTGTTGCTACAGTTGCTGCAATGACACCTTTGGCTAGCAGTCTACCAATACCTGGAAAAGGCACTGTGGCAATTAACAGGAATACAATGGCAAATACTGTTTCTACAAATTCACGAGTAGTAGCTTGTCATACAACGAACACTGTTATTAACCAACCAGTTATTATGTCTCTAGCTAACAGTAATAGCGATATTCAAACAACATTCATCCAGAATGGGGAGATACAAAAGAGTCTCAGTCAGCAGCAGGTTTTAAATATGAATGTAAATATTGCACCCACAAATCAACCAGTTTTTAATAATATTAATGTAAATCCATCACCCAATCCAAATATTCGGCCAAACTTCTTTATTCAGCAGACCAACAGCACTTCTGTGAATCAGTTCCTAAGTGGAAATGGTACCATTACATACCAGCAAAATGGAACACAGTGCATTGCCAACATGCCACAGCAAGCAGTGGTACAGCAAAATGTTCAGCAGAATTCTTTGCCTGGGATTGTGTTGCAACAAATATTTAATCAGCAGCGGAATTCTGGAGAATTTCCAGCAAGCAGTCTTCTATCTGCAGCAGCAAGAGCCCAACTTGCTAGTCAAGCACCAATTTCAAATAATGGAATTAATCAATCGCAGCAGATCATGTTTGCACAAAATCAGATTCGCCTTCCTGAAGCTGTTAACGTTGTTTCTCCTGGATTCAATGCAGTGGCTCAGTCTCAACAGACAATTCTGAATGCATCTCAGACTTGTGTATTGGCAGATAATATACGACCTACGGTAATAGGGAATCCACAGCAGATTGTTTTGCAGAGTAACACCACTGCTGTTAATCAGCAATTTAGTCCTAGAACTACAAATAATAATGGCATTTCCTCTAATATTAGGCCTCAGATAATGACAGCCACTAATATCAGTGGTGATACAGTTGTTATTAATCCAGGTGGTGGCCTTAGTTCAGCTGCAAGTGGTCTTCTGAATGCCAGCATAGTACAGAATGCTCCTGGAAATATGATGAATGCAACACTAACTCAAAATCTGAACAATTTGGTAAATGCAAGCATTGTACCAAATAATTCTGGCTTCATTAATGCTTCATTAACGTCAGCAAACAACAACTCTTTAAATTCTGGAGTCATTCATAATGGTGGAACTGTAGTGAATGCTACCCTTGCACAAGGAAGCAGTGGATTGTTAGTCACTGGCACCTCAGTACAAAAGACACATTCTCCTTTAGGTGTTCAGAATGTAATTGGCAGCTTAGAAAATCAGACTTTAGTTATGAAAAATAATCGATCTGAAAGCTTAAAGTTAATCAATGGTCGACCAGAGGAGCAAAAATCGTCAAATCCGTATGGCAGAACTGATTTGTCAGAAAGTTTGAGTGGTCAGATTGTAACAAGTTCAACTGGTGTGCCATCAGATTTGAAATCTCCACCAATTATAGTTAAATCTAATATTGTAACTCCTGCAGTTCAGGGCCAGTTATTTATGTCTAACTGTGGTCAGCTTCTGATGACTGGACCATGTGGACAAGCGCAAGGAGTAGCTGTGACAAACCTTACTAATATTCCAGGTGGGCAGATAGCTCAGGTAGCCCCGATTAATACCCCAATGCCACCTTTAACTATTCCAAATGTTACTACTGTTACCACTACAATGACGCAAGTAATTCCTGCTGTTGGAGTCGCACCACAAATCTTGGGTCAGCCTGTACAGCCAATTCTTCAACTTGTAAATTCATTTGCAATGAATACCATGCAAAGTCCTGTTCTCATTCAGAATGGTCCTACTACAACAGCAGGGGTTCTTCCTCAGACTTTAACAATAGATGGTTTATCAGCAAATTTATCCAGTGCTGGGATACCTAACACAACAACCAATGTGCTTCAAAGCCCTTTGACTCCTGGTCAGTCGGATGATGCCAAAAGCCATCTAGATGCATCAGAAACTAGAAGCACTCCAAGTACAAGCTCTTCCTGTAGCACACCTCTGTCTAATACCAGTTCTACTCCTGGCCCACAGGCAGAAAGTCCACAAGGTACGCTAAACATCCCTGGAAAGAAAAAGCCACCTGTAAAGGCAAAACGGAAAACAGGTACTCAGACAGTTGCATCAATGTTGCAGTTGGGAACACAATCTTCTCCCATCATTATGCCAAATTTGCAAGCTGCACCTGTTCTTCAGACAGTGACAATCCTCCCAAATGGAAAAATTCAACCTCATCAAATGATTAATTATCAGGGTGTAAGTCCTCTAGGGCAACAAATTTTTACTGCATCCAATACATCTTCTGTACCCCAGGGTTCAATTAATCTTGTGCAACCTGTAAATTTGATTAGCCATACAGGAACTGCAACAACTTTCCTTCAGAACATACCTTTACAACAGTTGGTTCCGAGTGCTGCTACAGTTACTGTTTTGCCAAGTGTGCCTATTGTGAATACTTTAGCTGATCCTTCAGCTTGTACTATCAGTGATTCTACAAATTCTACATTTCAAATGCAAGTTCCAACTAATCTTTTAGGAAACACTGCACATGGAATGATGGAAGCTGTAAATAGCAGTGGAATGATCAGCAACCCATCTATGGTAACCATCCGCCCTAATACCACACTGAAACCCTCTAATCAGGTAGCAACAAATACCTCCCTGGATGCTATCTATAATGCAGTCGTTAGTGCAGCTAACTCAGGATTACCAGTTCTTATTACTAATGACACCGAAGGACTCAATAAAAATGTAGAAACAGTTGCACCAAATTTACAGACTAGTGAAACTAATATTAATGTTCCTGCAGCTGCTTCTACTCCAGTTCAGCCTTGCAGTATATCCTCTTCAGTTGGTGGAATAAGTACTGTTAGCAATACCTCTGCTCCCTGTAGTTATAGTGTTAAATCATCTGTGCCAGATACATTATCTTCTGCATCCATTGATGGATATTGTCAAACTAATAACTGTCCAAGTATGCCATCTAGTATTGTTGAAACCAGCCAACCAGCACTATTGAACCCTCTTGTGAATGTTACTAGTGAGAGGAAATCTGTAGATACATTATCCGCTTGCTATAACCAACCTCAAGAACTTCCACTGGCTACAGTTGAAGTTAGTGAAATTTTGTCTATGAATACAAATTTGAGCAAAGCCAGTGAAGTACAAACACAGACTACTAGTGCCTTCACTGCGGCAGTGACTGAACAACCAACAATTTCTGTTGTTTTAGAAGCAGAATCATTATCAAATTATTCTGAACAGGGTACAAAAATCAACAGAAATGTTGGCGAATTAATAATTTGCCAGGAAGAGCAGGGTATGGAAAAGGAAGAACCTAAGACTCCTTTGCAGATTGATGACAAAGCCGTTGGTTTAGGTGAAGTTAGCTCTGCCTGTTCTCCATTAACATCAGCAATGTGTAGTACCACTAGTTCAACTTCAGATGAAAGTACAGAGAGTAGTAGCTTACACTCAGACTCTAGCCAAGACAGGAATATGATACTTGATTTACGCATTAGTAGCTCAAGTAATGAAGTGCTGCATACGAATATGGAGATCATAACTATACCAGAGGTTGCAGACTCCAGCAGCGTATCAGAAGACAGCTTACAAATACCTCATAGCACAGTGACCGAGTCGCAACAGTTAGAAGTACCATCCAGCAGTGTTCAGGAGATCATCATAACTGAATCGGGATGTCAGTCTGTTTGGCAAGAATACCAGCTTATCGACGACGGAATGAGCGTCGATCACATGCAAGAAGAAGTCGTCACTGAAGGAATATCTCTACCCTCCTTGGACGTTCAAGAAATGATCCATACCAATGTGGAAAATGTCCTGCTGCAGATTCAACCTCAACCGATGGGGAAGGAGGAGATGCCTGCTTTACCGTCAGCCATCTTACCCAAGAAGACAGGTGTGAAGAGATGCAGATGTGAGGTTTCCATGCCTTTGAGAGAGGAAAATGAGCAGCAGGAGGGTATGAAACTGCATCCATTAAAACATGCACATGGCACTGCTTTGCCCACTTGTTGTAAGGCTCAATGCTGATAATCACTTATTCTGCAGAATTTGTTTTAATACCATAAACAGAATACCTAAAAACTGCTTCGCATTTCTCTCTCTCTCTCCTCTCTTTCTTTTAATTGCTGCTTTTTGTTTTTGTTAAATACTAATTTTTTGCTATTTTTTAAAAAATTATTTCATGAACAACATTGCCTGTTACCATTTCTCACAATTAAATAACCATTTGTTTAAGATTAACCCTTTTGGAGAAAGTCAGCTATAATGACGAATTGTTATAGCATGTTATCAGTGTTTTGTTTACATTAATAATGCTTTTTTGTTTGCAAATAGATTTTAGCTATTAATTTTTTTTAAAGAAATATTCAGCATTAGTGATTAATAACTAACTTTATATATTACTTCTGACAACTGATTTACTCAACAACATCTCATTTGTATGGGTTTTTTTGTTTTGTTTTGAGTCTTGCAATTTATAACAGTTAAGATTGAAATCCACGTAGTTGTATCTTTGTGATCTGTCAAGATCTGACCTTTATGTGATCATCATTGTTTTCAGTTCCATTCAGTTTTTTTTTCTTTTTTGCTGCAAATTTTAATCTTCTTAATTAGATTTAAAGAAATACCACTTCGTAATATTTAAGCTCTAAGTTATCCATCAATAGCCGATCTTCCTATTTAGTAAATATATCGGGTATGATTTATGGGGTTTTTCATATTTTAATAGAGATTGCATTTTTCCTGAATTTATGACAGCTTCCGTATTTTTTTTTTCATAGATTGTTATTTATCAAGCATACTCTTTGCTTGCAAGATATGGAGATTGCCATATAGCATGCCAAGATTGTGATAGCAATGTGTGGTCGAAAAAGTGCGGTATCGCTCATCTCAGACAATGAGCTATCCTGTAGGGGTAAAACTGAAATATTTGCTGCAAAATGTTCCAAAATGTAGGATATGGCATATCCAATTACTGTGATATCGCAAGTGCACTACCACAGCAGTAAGAATTCTGCATTTACTGCTCCACTAAGGCCATTGTAACTTTGTCCGTTTTCTTAAGTTCTACTGGTTCGCTTCTACTGGTTCTACTTCCTGGTTTTATACGGAATGTTCCCATTTCCTCAAAACATACAATCATTTTCCTGATATTACTAATGGTGAGAAGATCCTTTCGCAATGACTTTAAACTTTAAAATTCCTTCAGTCCTGCACTAGCATTGCTGCTTCTTTGATAGTAAGTTTAACGAGTAATGCACAATCATATAATGTAAACACCACGACTTGTTGCTAATCCAAATTGATGTAACACAAGTTGTGTGCCTTTATATACCTGAAAGTTGTTTCTGAACCTATCTAATATGCAAGTTAGATAGATAAATTGTTGATTAGCAACCAAATTTCAGCCTAGTGAGAAATTTCTGAACTAATTATCTTTATTTGAGAAATTAAATCCCATGGTCAGGAAAGAATTCACAATTTGGCTGAATTTTGTCCAATAGTTCTTTCTACACCGAGCTCTAAATACTCCTGTTTCATCATAACCACCCGGTGTATTGCAATATAAATAAATCTAATGTTCAGTTATATATTAGGTAAATTATTTTAAGTAAATAAATAAATAATGTGTCGGATTTTTTTTGATTAATTATTTCCATACAACGTTAAACGTAGCAGGCAATGAAATTTAGATTATAACGAAATCCCTTTTTTTGCCCGAAGTGAAAAATGTACTGAATTGTTTTTAATTTGTTTGCCAGCTCTGGTTAAAATATTACTTTCTAGCCAACAAGTAAAAAAAAAAAAATTAATAAAATCTGTATCCCTTTTTAGAAAAATTGTGTTAAATAGGATAGGCATACCCAGGATTTTGAAATAAGAGGGCATATGATGGTGGTAACCATTCACCCAAAAAAAGAAGAAAAAAACCCTTATTGTCCTTTGCTGGATCGGGCGAAGGGAGTTACAGACAAACCAATGAACTTTCCAATCAAAAATCCCTAGCTTTCTTCCATTTTCGGATGCAATAAAAATCTACTCTTAATCCTTCATTCAAAAGGTACTAGATACAAGATCGAATTTAGACCTTTCTCATCAGAATGATTACTTTTAGTTAAAAATTTCATCTGCTTTTTTGACTAAGAATAACACTTCTGTGTGGCTCTTTCTTAAGTTAGAAGTAATTTTCACTTCCTACTTACGGCAGTTAGAATAATAGAATGAATATCATATTGATCTGCCAGTCACTTCAATCTGATCTATTCCTGCCAATCTTCAGAATTTTTCTGGATTTCAGCAACTTTTTTTTCAACTTCTTCTTTTTTTTATTAGATAAATTTTAGTAATATCTGAATTGAAGGTGTGGAATTTCTTGATGTGGCACAAATGCTTAGGTTACTTTAGATCAGGGGTCGGCAACCCGCGGCCCGCGAGGCGTCTTAAGATTTTCCTTTTTTTTTTTTTTTTGGTTGGCCCTTTTTGGCTCAAGTGCGGCCCGCAGTAATCCCCACATAAAATATTTGGCCTTCTTACAACAAAAGGTTGCCGACCCCTGCTTTAGATAATACAAATTGATTAAATAAAGCAAACAATTTTCCTATATTTTCTCAGGTCAGGTACAATTCGCCATGGCCGAGTTCCTGTGGCCGATTTGCCGCGAAGCCTAACTTGCTGCGAAACATTGTAATTCTACGAACTCGAGTTAGGACTTTATTTACCTTCATGGGGATAAATTCGTTATTATGATAAATACAATATACTAGTACACTTTATTTGATTATTTACACAAAAAAATATTAATATTTTTTTTTAAAAATAACAAAAAATTATGTAAGATAAATATGGATTTACCAAAAATATTTGCAGAGACTTTAATATGTATTTAGGTAATTAACAGTAATTCGCTTTACCTGTCTTAAATTCGTAGAAATTGTATATAAAACTTAAGAACACGATACCACTGTTTTTTTTGGGTTTTTTTTTTTTTTTTTTTGAAAAAGTAAAATAATAGACGGTAAAACATAAGAACAGTATCATAACAGAATTTTTATCAAGATAAGGTAATTTTTCTAATTATTCAATATTAACATCCTGGAGGGGATCATACCTTAACTAATCTAAACTACAGCTAAGCGACACACAGCTTTGCGCCAACAGCTTGAGCTCATATTAAGTTAAATGTTTTTCCCACTTAATTTATGACAGCTGATGTGACAGCATTAATGTGAGGATGGCACATTAATGAAATTAAATATCGAACATTTAATTATATACTCGGTACTGTGTTCTTAAGTCTACCCTTGTGTAGAGGAACTACATCTTTTCTTTTGAGTTCATTTTTATTATCCCCTCTTCCCTCCCCCCCAAAAATAAAAATGTAACAAAAGCAAAAAACAGACAAAACATAATTTATTCATCCTCACATATGCCCATAAGAAAGCTGCAAAACAATTTTCCCTCTCAATTTTTCCCTCTCAATTTTCCCGCTCAGATTCAATATATGCATTTCTCAGAAGTATGGGAAAGGAACTTAAGATGGAACTACAAAAATCTGTTCATCTTCATGCAGAAAAGGAAGTTAATTCCCAAAGTAGTTTCTTCTTGAAAAATGAATGTACTCCAATATACTCCTTTCTAGCATTACTTAAATGCTTTGCAAATTTGATCTAAACATAACAGTTAGTGTTAGGTAAATTGTTAAAGGATGTAACACTTTCTATGTTACTTATGTGTGGAATATTAATTTTGAATCGTGTAGAATTTTTACTAATTTTTTTTTTTAGCTTTGAAAATATCATGGAGATCTTTACTGATTATCTTCAGTAAAGACGATTTTTTTTTAATATGGAGAAAAAATTATTTCATTTAATTTAAATGGGAACTGTGTATTATTTGAAAATAGTGTAAGCTCTTTTCTCACTGGATATTTTGAAAGTCTTTGCTAATGATATGATAATGAAAGTAATGGTTCGTGAACAATTTATTGGCCAAGAATTCGAAGCAGATTTCTTTTTGTTTTCCAACAATTGTTCAAAAATAACAAAAACTGTTCCTATTCCTGATATCTACGCCTGATATTCAAATTATATTCTTATAATTGTGATGTAACATAATTAGCAAAAAAAGGTCAGCATCTGGTTAACAACAGATATATCTGAAGGGATTTCTTCCTTAATGTTTTTACAAAGGGCAAGATTCAGTGAAAATCAAACAAAAATACAGTGAGATCTTTGTAGGTAGATCAGTGGTAAGTAATAGAAATTTATTTTAAAATAAGTATTATTTTAGTGTTAGTATTATATAAAACTATTATCCACATAAGCTGAAAGATCCCAGAATGCAAAGCAGATTATAGATTTTCCTTTCCTGGCCGCTCGCTAACATTGAAATAGAAGAGAAGCGACCTCTTCTATTTCATTGTTAGCGAGCGGCCAGGAAAGGACAATCTATAATCTGCTTTGCATTCTGGGAGTTTCATCTTTCAGCACATTGATAATAACGACACCAGAATGAAATATTTGATTGGATAAAAAGAAAAAATCCACACAGAAATTGGGTAGATGAAATACATGGTTAAAGTTCAGATATTAAAAATTTCAGATATATAAGAAAATATCTACTGTAATGCACTTAAAAGAAAAATGATATCATTTACAGAAACATATGTTACCCTTTGCTACTGCTGAGGTTTGGAAAAAAAAACCTCATCCGCTTTTTAATGAATAATTGCATGTCTTCTCTCGTATTAATTTCTTAATTCTTTGGACTTTGGACTTACATGTCAGGCATGATGGGTACAGTTTCTGCTGCACTGGAACTTTTCGTGCTTGCCCAGAAATGTCGTTCCAGTTTAGAAAGTAAAGAGAGGTGATACTTCAAACTCGATTTGTCTGGAGTTCTTAAAAGATTCTAACACTTCCATGGATACAAAGCATGTAGTAAATTCTGTATTTACTGCTGTGTAAAGCCTTAAGGGAAGAGTTGTAAGAAGTAAAAAATTAATTAGGAGTGATTTGTCCAGATTTAGAGCCATGGAGAGAAGTTTAACATTTTATAAAGTAAATATATACCGTCATGCACCATCCAGTTTGTAGATGCTGATTAAGAATTGCATCAATATAATTTAATGGATTCATTCCAGCTGATTACAAAGTTAATAACAGTTATTTGCATCAGCTTAATAAAGAATCACCTAGATTTGATTTATGAAGTATGTTCTATACACAAATGAACAAACTAATGTACTTCTACATGTTTTTTTTTTAACTGCAAATTTGGAATCTTGTAACATATCAAGGAAACAGAACTCATTTTTTTTTTTTTTTTTAATTATTTCAAATTTCCTTTCAAAGTATAATTAATCAACCTTAGATAAGGTCAAATGAACTATAGGAATATACAGCATAAAATGTAGGATACTTAGTAAAGAAAAATAAGCAGACAACATGAACATCATTTACGTGAAATTTAAATAATTTGGAGCGACTGTAGCAGGTCTGTTTCCTAGGAGTTATGACATAATGGAGTTTTCCAACTTAGGAGTTTCAGTGACTTTTATAAGCAGATATTGTGAATAGATTTTGAGAAAAACCGTAAGATTGCCTCTAAAAATCATTAAAATTTTATGATGTTTTCTTCACATTTTACAAAAGAGTGTGGTAACAGTATTTGCATTAAACAGTTGGTTGTCTTAGCAGAACCTGTCGTTTCTTATCAGTAACAGATTAATATTTATTTTTATATTATCAGAGTTTTTGGAATTCATTGGATAAATTTAAAATTTGTATGTGTGTTTTTAGAGTTCGCTAATAATAATTAATTTTATTTGTAATATATTTTTGAAACCATTAATTCATAAAACTGTAAAGTTGACTGTCTTTAATTTTCTGTCTCTCAATTATCAAATATATCTAGATGATAGTTCTCCACCTCCTTCAGCTGCTGAACCTCGCACTTTCAATGTTGGTGATTTAGTTTGGGGACAAATACGTGGTTTTCCTTCGTGGCCAGGAAAACTTGTTCGAGAAGAGGAAGTTAAAGGTCATCATGTTAAAAGTGAAGATGGCAAGGTAGGGTCAATTTATGATTTAGACTTGTAGTTATTTCATTATGTTAATATTATTTTTACAAGCTTTCATCGTTGGGAGATTAATCAGTTATTTTATTGTTTCTGTAATGTATCATTAGTATAGAATGTTTGGTTCACAAAGAATAACTCGTATTGACATCAGAATTCAAAACAATATAGAAAATTCAGTGTGTTTGATTCAATCTCAAATCCTTTGCTAAATCTACTGCAGGAATTAAGGGAATTTTTAAGTACGAACGATTGTAAAACGATTAGTGATGAATAGTTAATAGTCCTTCATTTTGTTAGTTGTAAGCACATTTTTTATTTGAACTGTGGAATAACAATCCAGAAGCTGAAATAAGATCTTCTGGATATCAAATATAAATTTCCGGATAGACTGTTTTAATGATCAGCTTTACATGTCTGCACAGAGAAATTGCTTCTTGTATTGAGATTTTCCTGATTGCAAGACCCTTCGGAGTTCTTCAATTCTTGAAATTAAATTTCATGGTACCTCTGAATCAATGCTTGTATGATCTGATCTTTGAAAGTCACGCAATTGCCACTTGATTGAGATAAAAGCTAGAATGTAATAGAAATAGTTCATAAATGTAAATATGAATCTATTCATTCTCAACTGAAAAAAGCTGAATATCAAAATTACAATGTCTCATCTTGCATTGACTGAACTATAGGCAGTAGAGACTAATGTAAATTAAACAAAAACAAACAAACAAACAAACAACTGTATCTCTCTAAATACTTACTTTTCTGGGAATTGTAGGGACAACTGGTCACACTTGAACTAAGAAGCTTTCTCTTCAGTCCTTCCCAACTTTTCAGGGGAATAAAATATTTTAAAGAATTTTAAGAGTAATAAGTTAAATAATTAATTTAGCACAAATGATCTTTGCTAACTGAATTCTATTAAAAGGTAGTTGATTTTTGATAAGCTAGTATCTGTTTAGCAAACGTATCAACCAGTTACCTTTTAGGAACAAACAAAATAAGCAATTTTTATTCAACAATAAAATAATAGATACATATACTTAAAATTCATTTTTATTTATGAAATTTTAATGAATAAAATAACCCTGTGAACTATCATAACACCAAGTAAAAGACCTTAAGCATCATAATTTATGTTATTAAACCTATTTTTAGGTATTAGACACAAATTGATGATTATAGAGTTTAGAAACGATTTGAAGGTATGTATCATCTGACTGATCATATGATTTGAAGAAGACTAAACACACAATCACACACTATATATAGACAGGGTATTCATAATTAAAATTCTCATTTCGAAAGGCTGTAACTGTGGAACTAATCAGCAGAACTTCATGTTTGACATGAGGACATCTGCAATGATGAAATTTTGTTCGGCTCAAAAATAAAGTCAGTTCCAAAAGTGGCTGCTAAAGCAATACATGGCACTGCAATACTGTAGCAGATACTTACGGTACGTTGTTTTTCACATGGACATGTTTGGTTTGGTGTCCTCTGTTATTGGTAACTTGCTGAAATTGCAAAATCACATGCTCAACCACAGAACATAGATTGTCACTTGGAATGTTGTAGATAAGTTGTATAGTTGCTGGTCTTATTGGTATTGAGGTCATCTTAAGTTGGCTGTATGTTCACGATAGACAACATCTTTGAGATGCCTCTGGAGCCAAAAGTCACAAGCATTCATATCCGACGAGTGTGCAGGCAATATTGTACGAAAATGGTGGCTGATAATTCTGTTTTCGGTAAAATGAGCCTGAAGCAACCACTTGGCAGAGGTGGCTACGTGAGAAAACTATTGAATCCAGACACTATCCAACACTAATGCTGTTGAAGTGTTGGAATCACCTGGTTGGCTAAAAGAGATGTATATCACTGTCTATTAACAGGGCATGTAACGTGACCAGCAGGACTGAGCTCTTCGATAGAGAAAGGTGTGATGATGAAAGCCGCAATAAAACCACACTAAAGGAAATGAAGTGGAATTTTCAGTTGTGTGTATTTACATTACCATGCAGATGGAAATGAGCTTTCTTAGTCGACAAAATGTTCCATGGCCAGTTGTCATTCAGTTCAGTCTGAACAAGAAACTCAAGGCAGATGTTTCATGTGTATCTCGGTCAGTATTAAGCAATTGCAGCATATTGGAAATCTTATAAGGGTACCAGCCCACAATTTGCCTTACAACTTTGTGTGTGTTTTCAAGTTTGTTTTAATGACTGTGGAAAACTCCGGTCTGCTTTACGATGACATTTGCCATTTTCTTCCTGTAATGCTATGGCTACTTCCTCCACTGACTGCTGTGCAACTGGTTTCCTACCTCTGCCAGGCTTGACTTCTTAAGGCCCTTCTCTTCAAATTTCCGGATCATTTTTCATACAGAATTTGAAGACATAGGGTTCATTTTAGTCCTGTTAATGCTGCCTTTGCCTTCACCGTGTGACCAGTCCTCACGGTTTAGGGTCGACCCTTTTGCGGTCGATCAGCAACAGCGCCAGTCTCAAGGAACCTGTTGATGGTCCAGTAAACAAACACCCAGCTTATTTTTATCTTTTTCATCACAGAGTAAATCTCAGAAGGTGATTTTCCAAGTTTATGCAGTGTTATTATGGCAACACGATTCTCATAATCACCCCACTCCATGGCAAGTACTTACTGCAATACAATGAGTCAGTGACGTGGTCAGTTGAGCGCCATCTGTCGAACATTTGTAACTGTATTTATGATAAGACTGTGTAATATATTCATTAGCTTATCTTCCCAAAAGCTGTATTAAACTGCTTTTAGCCATTTTTCCTACAGAATGTTCAAATTTTCTTTTGAATTGGTAAAACAAAATCATCCTCAGGTGTATGTTTGCCATGCTTTACTTTGAAGCCACCCTGTGCAATAGTGATAAACCTACTGACAGGTTGGAACTAAGCATGTATGCCAGTTATATAGCAACATTGTAATGTAAAACACGTGACATTCTTGAATGATTCCATTCTGTCTTAGAGAATTTATATACAGTAAAACCTTGTTAAGTCGTCACTCAAGGGACCAAACATTTTTGACGACTTAAGCGGAGTGACGACTTAGGCGGAGTGGGAATTTTTGAAAAAAACCCCACTGAAATACAGTATTTTCATGAATTGCTATAGGATTCGGTGAGAAAAACAAAGATTATCAGAAATCAATTCATGCAAATAAATGAGTGGAAAATAAAACAAAAAAATACCTTTGTAGTTACCACATTTTAATCCACAATTTAATTAAAGAAAAAACAGATTGTTGTTTGTCTTTGAAACGTTCCAGCCAACCATTGCTGCTGCCGAAATCTTCAATTTTCAACTCCTTAGCAATTTCCATGACTTTTTCTTTGAGAATCATGGCAGAAATCTGCACATTTTGCGATCTGGCATGTTTTAGCCATCGAACTAAAACCTCCTCGATCTCAACAAACTTCGATTTCCTCATTCTCTTTCTTTTGTCTTTGCAGTCAGCTTCTTCAATTATTTGTTTCGATGATAGACTATTGTTTAATGTAGTCCTGGGAATGTGGTGTTCTTTGGCAAAAGCTGTTTTCGAAAAATTTTATTTTTCAAAAAGTGCAATTAAGTCTTTTTTTTTTCTTTAAAAGATAACGAGATAAGTTTTCGTTTCCCTTGCAAGTTAAAAACGTAATCGAACCATGAAATTGCAAGAGAAAAAAATAGCCCTTATAGCGCGGCTTACTCGCTATGAAATGAAGTCACACTCAGGAGCGGTCAAGAAAAACGTCTACACGCGACAGAGTCGCAGCGAGAAGTGTGTTTTGAATGATTAGCAGCGAGATTCCAAGAACCCAAAGGGGTAGGAAAGAATGAAGTGACAGGCATGGTCGAAAATTCCCCATAAAGGCTTGGCTTTTTAAAAGTGAAGGGGCGGGGCTGAAAAGACAACAGGATGGCATGCAAAATGGAGAAGAAAGATGCTTTTGGCCATTCTGGAAAGTGACGAGTTATCCGGAGTAGAATTAAATTTGGTGTCGGGTAAAGGAGGGTTATTTTACATTATTGTGTATGAGACCTTGTCGGGACCAAAGGAAAACGACGACTTAAACGGAATGACGACTTATCCGGGTGACAACTTAACGAGGTTTTACTGTATCTGCTTCTTGAAAGCAGACATTTCATTCACATCAATTCAACATTTCCCCATTTTCATTTACCTACAGTTTTACAAGCATTTGCTGTTAGCTGGACCTGACTTTGTAATTTTTTGATGTTGGAGGACTTCCATTCTATGTGTGGTTGATCTTTTACCTTTTTCTGTCAGTTGCTTCTCAATCCTTTTGATCCCAGAATTTTTTTTTAGATTTTTTTCCCCAACATTCATATATATAAGTAATGCCTCCCCTTTTGCAAAGAGATCCAGCATTTATCCATATCGGATTGTAGTTTTTTTTTGGTTTCTTCCCAATCATACTGTCTGATCAATGAGTATTCTGTCTGTTGCTAATATTCACAGACTACTACAAAAATTTACAACATGTAAATCTATTCACAGGCTCTTGCCATCTTCCTAGCCTTTCCACTCTTGTCATTTCTAATGAAACTTAAATGAGAATATGGTAGTTGTGATGAAAAGGAAGGTGAAGAAATAACATCTGTAATTTTCTGTACAGGATATCTCAAAATTAGGCTTTTAAGCTTCTGATACCATGAAGCCTAATATCCCCGGGTTTGTCTGTCTGTCTGTGGACAAGTATCAACTCGGCAACCACGAGGACTAGAGACTTGATTAGGGTGTCGTTGAAAAGGTCTTGCCAAGAGTAGTTCAGAGCCGTAGAGTTTGTATCTCTAGCTTGTCAGAAAATTATACAAAAGTCATTGAATTCAATCTATTAACAAGGTTTGAGCTAAGAATTACGATTATTCCATATAAATAATGATTTTTCTGTATTTTATGTAATATAGATAGGAACTACTTGCATCTCTTTTTTTTTAAATCATTATTAGGAATTCAGTGTATTAACAAGGTTTGAGTTAAGAATGATGATTATTCCATATAAATAGGGGTGGGTAAGATAGCATGGGGTCGCAAATAGATTCGCAAGCGCATTTTCTAGACTACCCCGACGCAGTCTATTCTAACCTAAAGGTGACTCAATCTGTATCTACTCATCCTTCTTCAGTGTTCATGAGCCTATTGTGGTGGATTTTGAATTGTGATGTTTTCAATAAAAACAGCTTGTTTCCATATTATAACTTTTGAATAATTTTCTTCATTCAAATATGAGAAGCCATTGTGAAGCATTGTGATTGGTTTACTAATCACTATCGCTACCTTGTTTTTTTTTAATTCTTTCAGAAGTTATCATTCAAATTTGATATTGCGAATTGGAAGAGATTGCAATCAAAACTTTAATTTGCTAATTAACATTTACATATTTCATTTCTCTTGAGAATTACACCTTAGAGCTTTTCTGTTAGTGTTGTAATGATAGCTTTCATATTCTAGTTGTATAAAAATAACCATGTTAAGCAGTAGTATTCCCATCATAAAATAAATGTCACACATTTAATGTCCTGTAAATGGTGAACCACTGTATCAATTAAAAAAATATACGTACTGAGTTTTCTATAGCTCATACCAGAGCAATTTGTTTTGTGCTTATACAAAAATAAATTCCTTTAAAACATTGCAAATAAAGCAGTTACATTTATGCTCTTTAAGTTGATAGTTTAATTCAAAACTTTAGATCTTTCTTTTCTGTTATTATTGTCTATTTTATTACAGTTCATTTCAGTGCTTTGTTTTGCTTTTTTAAAAATTAATTCAGTTTACCATTTTCACAGTGAGTTTATTTTCTTTTTGATGATAAATCATCATCATTATCAGCATCAGCAGCACTACAAGAGTCCTGGCTTCCTTCAAAAGACGCCTCCATTTCTCTTTGTCCATTGTTTCATGACAAAGAGTCATTTTTAAAATGTGTTGCCCTTTCCGACACTCTTTTCAGTTTTCGTAACAAGTGACTTTTTTTCATGGTTTAAATTGCTATCCTTAAGACAAACTTTCATACCAAGAGGCCCAGTCTCCAGAATTTATATCTCTCTGGGGCTGGGTGGCCTGGTTATATCTCCTGGGTAGCTCAGATACCTTGACAGTGTCACTTCCCAAACTCAGATATATGGTAACAAGTGTTCAAGAGAATCATGCAATCAATGGAAGGAATAACAACATCAAAGGCATCTCTGCCCTCCATCCAAGGACACACAACTTCCCCTACACATCATATAGTATCAAAGGAACTTGCAGAGGTGGGCTTCAGTCTCTACGCTTCTTCAGATATCTATCACTGACCACTCAATATATCGTCTGAAGTGGGTATGGAGCCCGGGAATCCTGGATGGTATCCAGTTGGGCCATATTGTGTTCAGTGACAAATCCTGCTTGGGCGCAGATGATTATTGTATCCGTACATGTAGAAAATGTGATCAACACTCCAATCTGACTGCAGTGGTCGAGAAATCACGGCTATCGCACCTAGGGATACACTCCTGAGGAGCCACCTCCTTTCAGAGGTGATTTCCCCTAGTATCCACCAAGCCACACACAACACATCTGTACATTGGCAATATGCTGCAACCAATTATATAACTTACACTGTTACACTTTTCACAGGTTTTTTTTAATAGTATGATAATGCCAAGCTTCACACTCTGAGACTATCAACAATGCCTCCCCTGTGGTTCGTACCCTTTCCTGGCCATACCTCTTGTGAGCAGATTTGAGGTATACCGGGAAGGTAGTTGCAGTCATCACAGAATGTGACCAAACTAGCTCAGCAATTGCAGAAAATCTTGCAGAATATGCCATAAGACAACATTAGATGATTAATTGACTCCTTGCTGCACTGTATATCAGCTTGTATTGACGACCAAAGGATGATTTACTAGATATTAACATATGATCATTTTGTTGCTGCTGCTCTGAATAAAAATTCCTTTTGCAATAAAAATGTAATCATTTCTTTATCTTTACATACTTATTGTGTGTGTGCAAAGTTTCACTTTCTTTCTTTTGCATCTTTTTTTTTTTTTTTGTTGCAATATAGTGTATCTAAATAATTTCACTTTATATTGTTTAAGCTTACTGAAGCACAGTTATATATAATGTAAACAAATGTTAGCTACATAAAGAAATATTTTTAAAAGCTATTTGATAAATATAAAAAAAATGATTATCTAGTTAATTTAGAATAAGCAAAGACATTGCATTTTAATAGCAATCCTTAAGTCATTCAATAATAATTATAAACTGTGAGAAGTAATACAATTTTATTGCTTTAGGATTTTTTCCCTTTCATAACTAAAGGTATTAAACCGCGAAAAATAGCTTTGGATTTATCTTTGATGTATTTGAATTAGTAGATCATTAGCTTGAAATCAATCATTGCAATTTATTGATTGATGAAATAACATAACTAATATCTTAATAAATAAACATTACTCCATATCTTAAACATATTTAAAATATTCAAAATACGTTTAATAAATGCAAATTTATATTTCCTTGAGAAAGGAAAGACGGATATTCTTTCTGAAAATAGTTTAGTTTATTAAATGTATTTTGAATATTTTAAATATCTTTTAAGGTATTGTTTATTTATTAATATGAACATTAAAAAGAGAAGGTTTAAGGAGAAAGAAATGGACTAGAAGGTTACAAAACAATTAAATAACTAAAATCTTGTTTTATGCTTATTTGACCATTGAGTTTTATATTTATTTATTTATATTTATTTCTGTTTTTAATTTCCTAGCTGTGGGTAAGATGGTTTGGTGATCATACGTTCACTCAGGTCGAACCTGAAAAACTGAAGACGCTATCAGAGGGCCTTGAGGCGCATCATCGTGCAAGGAAAAAATATCGCAAGTAAGTTCCAGTGATGTGTTTAAATGAAAATTATCAAATTACATACATCAGCTTTAGTCGAAGTTTGAGGTATTGTAACAAGCAATCCTGTTATATCTTGAGGCTCCAGAATTCTTTATTAAATGATATATTTCTTGTGAAGTTCTTAAATATATTGTTTGTTTCACTGCCTGTTTGTTTTATAAGCTGTATAAAATTTTTAACAGCCTATTTAAAAGAATATCTTATTATGAGCATTTATCATGCTAGCAATTCATTACATGCCTTCATATCATCACTTTTTTTGCCACTAGGTGGGCTTTACTTTTATCTTAATATATATTTTTTTTTAAATATACGATAATTAAAAAAGATCTGAATATGAATTTATTTTGAATATAACTCAGATGGTTATTGTTTCCTCAATCCACTACATTCAAGAGGCTTAAAGTTCTAGAAAATTCTAATGTATCTTAAAGTAGATTATGAATTTGATGACTGAAAATCTTGGTACAATTCTATTAAGTCAGTAAAATAATCCAATAAGATTCTTATTTTTCAATTGAGTTTTCTCTCTGTGACTTCACTGAGCTGTCTCAAAGTAATAATAATTCTAAGCTCTAATTCCCTTTGAACTGAACTGAATTTGTTATTGAGTTCTACTCCATTATATCATGGCTAAGCCAAGAGGACTATTATGTGATCTCTGCCAAATTTCAACAAGGTTTCGTGTTGAAATGATTTCTCTTGAGCAATTTCTCCTCTTTACCTTTGTATTAGTGAAGGGGAAATCCTAGAAGAAACGCCATATTTTAATTAAGCTTTTTGACCAATTTCTGAGTAATGTTCAGTTCATAGCAGGTAGCAAAATAAATCTGAAGTCGTGCACACCATGGATGGGATCAATCAATCTAAATCAATCAGTCCTTAAATGAGTGGCTTTTTAGTGCATCAGGGAGAATGGACGACTGTGGTTATTATTCCAAAGCTTTTTCCCAATAAACTATCGACAGAATCGATAGCTTTTTCCCAGTAAACTATCGACAGAATCAAATCTAACTTCACCAGATCTCCTTGCTGGTCCCTGCATTAAAACCAAGACAGTAGCAGTTGTTGAAGTTAAGCCTACTTTTATCTGTCACCATAATTTTATCTCTTACTTATAATTTTATCTTCTTACTTGGCTTGTTATGAAGAAATGTGCGACTGGCTTATTTGAAGGAAAGCTGCTTTCTTATATAGCATGGTCAGAAAGCTTTATTTGAAAAAGTAGACCTCGAGAAAAGAAATAACTGACTACAATGAGGGCACATGTCTTTTTGTATAGGTCTGAGGCCATAAAAGGAAGAGCTGATATCATCCAGTGCTACAGAGAATAGTTGAGCTAAGGTTTGACAGTATCAACTGCTCACATCACCAGAACTTACAGAAGAGTCGAAGTAAATTCTGAGTACTTCCAAAAGAATTTGGTGCAAACAGTTTAGGATGGCAATATACCACACAGTTGTAAGGTGGTGATGATGATGATGTCAAAAAGGGGAAGATCCGTATGGATAAGGTGTCAAGCCACACCTCACTGCAGTCCTGTGTGCAGAAAACATTAAAGATAGAAGTTATGTTATTCCTTTAATGATATTTCTGTCAAGTCACCTAATGCATCTCCCATGGATTTCTGTAGCTTTGGCTTACTTGAATCTTCCATTTCTCAATGCCAAGCCAGGACAGTAGAAGATCTGGAAAGTAAACATCCATTCTGGCTGCCTATTTCAATAGAAATCTGTCATATTGCTAACTGAGGTTTGGTCTAGACTTTCGAGTTGGAATCATTCGGTGTTCACTGTTTTTCTGCAAACCAAAGGGAGGACCAAGATTGGTTGGAAGATACACTTTTTCTAGCATTTTTTCTATTAAAACAGGAATGTTTCTATGGTGACATCTTCAATCTTTTTGAAATATCAATACTTTCTAGAATTTCCGAGGAATATGTCTCAGTTTTAATTAAATTGATTTATCATCCCCAATTATAACATTCTGAATTGAATCAGTTGTAGGCCGACCCCAGTAACACAGAATTTTATTCAGCTTAGAATTAGTGTCAAAAGTTTTATGATTTAAATTGGTGTTAACCCTTTGCGGTCTTAGGCAAATCCCAAAATGTCCACAGCCAGGACATCGTATTTTTAAGGGTGTTGTGGTGAGCGTATTGACAAACGTCTTTTTTTTTCATAGATTTTTTTTTAAGATTTAATGTTAAAATATAGAAAATTACAATAGAAGTCAGATATATAATAGTTAAATTATAAGAAAAAAATTAATTATTTTTGAAATTTATCATTATGTGAAATCTTTTGAAGCATTCTCCTGGACACATAGCAGAAAGAAATGTGCAGGTTTTACAATAATAATATATTTCCTTCCTTCGTTCCTCCTTTTACTTTTCTATTACTGTACACTACACAGTCTTTGTGCTTTTTATTTTCAAAATCGTCATCTAAAACACTACAGCGAGTGTTTACACATGTTAGGAACGCTCAACGAAGGACCTGCCATTTTTGTTTCCTAACAGGCATTTCGGCTGATTTCTCCACAAAATATTTTAGCAGATGCTCAATAGATGGCGCAAAACGTGAACAAAAGACACTAGAAATAGCATATGACTTCCACAGCGGTTTATTGTCGACAAAAGACAACGCCAGCATCCAAAAATGAAATTGTCGATTATATATCGACAATGGACCAGACTGGCATTTCCTCAATGTCGATTATATGTCGACATAAGACCGCAAAGGGTTAAAAAAAAGTTACATGCTGCCATTATTACAATATCAGTATTTTAAAGAATAATTAATTATATATCATTGTGGTAAGAATCCCAATAAAATTTTAAAATCCTAAAATTACCAAAGATAATTGGCGTCATTTAAAATCATATGTATACGGACATTTCAATCTGCATGCAGATTATTTGCATTATATAAATCAAATAGGGGATGATATTCAAAAAATTAAGAAACTGGCTATCAGTAGGTTGGAATCCAAATTTAATAATGATATAAAAACTTTGCCTAGAACAAAATGATTGATCATGTTACCCAACAAAAACTCCTTTTAAAGCATAGTGATTTTCCAACTATCAATATGAAACCAAAAACACACAAACCTAAAATAGATGACATTTTCCCAGGAAGGCCTATTATTAAATGTAATAATGCACCCATTGTGGGTATATCAAAATACATTTCGTGTATATTAAATAGCTGTCTTGATCAAAATTTTCCTAACCACAATATAAAAAATTCTCTTGACTTCATAAATAAACTCACACAGCAGAAAAATACTATAAAGAATGAACACACATTAATTTCATTGGATGTCATTAATTTATATGGATCCCTAGAACACACATTAAGGGGAGGATTAGGTCAAAACGAGGTCAATCTGGAGGATTTCAAATCGTTCTGTAAATGATACAAATGCAATATAAAATCTAGAAATTTAAAATATGATAGTTTAAATATGAATGATTCATATTCTCTTATTTTTTACTTACAAATGATAACTGAATTAATTATATTTAATCTCAAAAGCAACTAATTTTTTTGAAACAATTCTTCGTTTTTACTATTTTATTTTAGCGAAAAACATTCCCATTTCGGTTCATCTGAAGAAATACAGTAAAAAGCCACTTCTCGAATTCAACATTTCCAATAAATTCTCAGTAGTCGACTTTTAAAAAAATAAAAACCATAAAGTTGATTAGAAGCAAATTACTGTCTGATTTTTTTTACACCTAAAAAGCAGT
Organism: Thereuonema tuberculata; assembly: GCA_023159025.1. Classification (NCBI taxonomy): domain Eukaryota; kingdom Metazoa; phylum Arthropoda; class Chilopoda; order Scutigeromorpha; family Scutigeridae; genus Thereuonema; species Thereuonema tuberculata. Next base: position 47,805 of record JAFIDM010041298.1, read on the forward strand.
TCATTTCCCTAGACTTTTGAATTCGAGAACCGTAATATTCATTTGCAATTCCATTTTTGTTAGTTGATGTCAAAATAGCTAAAGATATCATTAAGAAATTTAAAGAAAACTTACATTTATATTGTTAACTTAATTCCCCCAACTGAATGTAGGTGGCTTTGAATCTGACCTTGTCGCCTCAAGGCATATTGAGAAAAAGGGTGGCTTAGGAATTTTTATGACATCCCTTGTCCCCTCCTTGTCCAAGAAGTTGTGACTGAAGCAAACCCCACTTTGGCTGAATCTCTGTTTTGACCACCAAGTCGCGACAACATGAGTAGCAGAGGTTGTTCCAAAAAATACGGTGGAAAGCGATTCCCATCCATGAAAAGAAAACGAACTTAAAGAGGCGCACATCTCTGTTTATTAATGCTGTAATAATTATTGCATGCCTGTATATTTGTAGAATTATTTATAGTATGCAATATTGCCTTCATTCCAATTATAAAAAACAAAACTTTTTGTAGTTTGGTAAAAAGTAATGTTATAATGCAGTTTTCTACAGTAAAGAATGAGAAGGGGGAAAAAAATAAGTTAAATCATAGTTTATTTTATGCGCCATTTATGAGATTTATTATAATCTCATATTGACATTGAGATAATG
>JAFIDM010041298.1:48547-64302 GCA_023159025.1 Thereuonema tuberculata
CCCGGGCTCAATACCAGACTTCAGATGGTATATTGAGTGGTCAGTGATAGATATCTGAAGGAGTGTAGAGACTGAAGCCCACCTCTGCAAGTTCCTTTGATACTATATGATGTGTAGGGGAAGTTGTGTGTCCTTGGATGGAGGGCAGAGATGCCTTTGATGTTGTTATTCCTTCCATTCATTGCATGATTCTCTTGAACACTTGTTACCATATATCTGAGTTTGGGAAGTGGCACTGTCAAGGTATCTGAGCTACCCAGGAGATATAGCCAGGCCACCCAGCCCCAGAGAGATATAAATTCTGGAGACTGGGCCTCTTGGTATGAAAGTTTGTCTTAAGGATAGCAATCTAAACCATGAAAAAAAGTCACTTGTTACGAAAACTGAAAAGAGTGTCGGAAAGGGCAACACATTTTAAAAATGACTCTTTGTCATGAAACAATGGACAAAGAGAAATGGAGGCGTCTTTTGAAGGAAGCCAGGACTCTTGTAGTGCTGCTGATGCTGATAATGATGATGATTTATCATCAAAAAGAAAATAAACTCATTGTGTGAAAATGGTAAACTGAATTAATTTTTAAAAAAGCAAAACAAAGCACTGAAAGAACTGTAATAAAATAAACAATAATAATAGAAAAAGCAAGATTTACATTTTTGAATTAAACTATCAACTTAAAGAGCATAAATATAACTGCTTTATTTGCAATGTTTTAAAGGAATTTATTTTTGTATAAGCACAAAACAAATTGCTCTGGTATGAGCTATAGAAAAGTCAGTATGTTTTTTTAATGGATACAGTGGTTATAGAACATTAAATGTGTGCCATTTATTTTATGATGGGAATACTACTGCTTAACATGGTTATTTTTATACAACTAGAATATGAAAGCTATCATATTACAACGCTAAAAGGAAAGCTCTCAGATACAATTCTCAAGAGAAATGAAATAGATAGGCTAAATGTTAATTAGGAAATTAAAGTTTTGATTGCAATCTCTTCCAATTCGCAATATCAAATTTGAATGATAACTTTTGAAAGAATTAAAAAAAAAAACAAGGTAGCGATAGCGATAGCGATAGCGATTAAACATGAATGAAGAAAATTATTCAAAAGTTATAATAAGCTAACAAGCTGCTTTTATTGAAAACTTTACAATTCAAAATCCACCACAATAGGCTCATGAACACTGAAGAAGGATGAGTAGAGTACAGATTGAGTCACCTTTAGAATAGAATAGACTGTGCCAGGATGGTCTAGAAAATGCGCGGGCAAATCTATTTGCGACCCCATGGTATCTTTCCCATCCCTATTTATATGGAATAATCGTCATTCTTAACTCAAACCTTGTTAATACACTGAATTCCTAATAATGATTTTAAAAAAAAGAGATGCAAGTAGTTCCTATCTACATTATATAAAATACAGAAAAATCACTATTTATATGGAATAATCGCATTCTTAGCTCAAACCTTGTTAATACATTGAATTCAATGACTTTTGTGTAATTTTACGACCAGCTAGAAATACAAACTCTATGGCTCTACTCTTGGCAAGACCTTTTCAACGACACCCTAATCAAGTCTTTAGTCCTCGTGGTTGCCGAGTACCACAGACAGACAGACAAACCGGGGATGTTAGGCTTCATGGTATCAGAAGCCTAAAAGCCTAATTTTGAGACTTTCTGTACAGAAAAATTACAGATTTATGATGTTATTCCTTCACCTTCCTTTCATCAAAACTGCCATATTTTATTTTAAGTTTCATTAGAAATGGCAAGAGTAGAAAGGTTAGGAAGATGGCAAGAGCCTGTGAATAGATTTACATGTTAGTAAATTTTTGATCAAAAGGATTGAGAAGCAACTGACAGAAAAAGGTAAAAGATCAACCACACATATAATGGAAGTCTTCCAACACCAAAAAGTTACAAAGTCAGATCCAGCTAACAGCAAATGCTTGTAAAACTGTAAGTAAATGAAAATGGGGAAATGTTGAATTGATGTGAATGAAATGTCTGCTTTCAAGAAGCAGATATAGAAATTCCCTAAGACAGAATGGAATCATTCAAGAATGTCACGTGTTTTACATTACAATGTTGCTATATAACTGGCATACATGCTTAGTTCCAACCTGTAAGTAGGTTTATCACTATTGCACAGGGTGGCTTCAAAGTAAAGCATGGCGAACACACAACTGAAGAATGATTTTTGTTTTACCAATTCAAAAGAAAATTTGAACATTCTGCAGGAAAAGTGGCTAAAAGCATTTTCATACAGCTTTTGGGGAAGATAAGCTTATGAATGCATTACACAGTCTTATCATAAATACAGTTAAATATGTTCGACAGATGGCGCTCAACTGACCACATCACTGACTCATTGAATTGCAGTAAGTATTTGCCATGGAGTGGGGTGATTATGAGAATCGTGTTGCCATAATAGCACTGCATAAACTTGGAAAATCAGCTTCTGAGATTTACTCTGTGCTGAAAACGATAAAAATAAGCTGGGTGTTTATCTACTGGACCATCAACAGGTTCCTTAAGACTGGTACTGATCGACTGCAAAAAGGGTCGACCCTACACCGTGAGGACTGGTCACACGGTGAAGGCAGTGGCAGCTGATATTCGACAAAATCCTGTCAAAAAACAATCAGTGATGGCTCGGGAGATGAACATGTCAAGGATATCGATGTCAACGTTCTGGGATAGACCTAAGGTTGACAGCTTACCAACAACGTGCTGGGTCATTTCCTCAACCCACATCTGAAGCAGCAGAGGAAGGTAAAAATGAACATCTGCTGCAATGTTATGCAGACAATCGATACAGAGAGATTCTTTTCACTGATGAAAAGGTTTTCAACATTGAAGAGGCTTTCAATTGCCACAATGATAGGGTGTATGCTTCAAGCTCAGGAGAAGCTCACGAGAAAGCCCCAAGCATCATGAGGACCCATCATCTGCTTCAGTCATGGTTTGATGGGGAGTCTTCTACAAGGGTATCACGGAGCTAATTTCATTCAAAGATTACAGAGAATGAGCTCTATAAGTCGTTTCCTTTTTTTCCCGTTACATTGCATTGTGTGGAATGTAAGCAGCTGGAAAGATGGATTTGTCTCTCATGACAATTACATAAATGTCTTCCTGTTGATATGCATCTACGATTCTTTATAACTCACATAAAAAATTACTTATAGGTCAATGTGGTGGTATTGGAGCTATCCATCCATAAAATAATATAATGACATACTTTCCTAACATAAGGATTACTGTTCTTGTATTATTCAAGTCAATACTTATCAATGATACAAATGAATATCCCTGGTGAAAATTTTACTAAATGTTAAGTCATACGTGCTGGATTTCAATTGGATTGGATATCTAGAATAACCTGTGATCTTCAAGCATATTTTGTGCTCTGTTATTGGTCTTCCTATTGCTACCTTTAATGGCCTTTGTTTAGCCTAAAACTATAATTACCAAGAATCAAATGTATAAAGTAATGTGTAAATGTATAAGTATATGGGGTGTTCATAATTTAAGTTCACATTTCGAAAGGCTGTAACTAGAGAACTAATCAAGCTGAACGACTTCATACTTGACTTAAGGATGTCTGGGATATGAAATTTTGTTTGGCACAAAAATTAACGTCGTTTCCGAAAGTGGCCGCTACAGTGATATATAGAGCTGCGTTACATGGATTGTGGATAATGTAAATGACCAATGCTTGCAACGAAACATGATTCGAAAGAAGTAGGTATAAAAGCAGGCAGCTGAAGAATGCGTCACTTCACTGCAAAATGTCATTGTTACTGAAGAATCGCACACTTCTCATGAAGCTGTTTTACCAAAATAACAGCTATGCCTCAACAGCATTGCAAAACTTTAGGATATTAACAGGACTAAAATGAACCCTATGACTTCAAATTGTGTATGAAAAATGATCCGGAAATTTGAAGAGAAGGACCTTAAGAAGTCAAGCCTGGCAGAGATAGGAAACCAGTTGCACAGCAGTCAGTGGAGGAAGTAGCCGTAGCATTACAGGAAGAAAATGGCAAATGTCATCGTAAAGCAGACCGGAGTTTTCCACGGTCATTAAAACAAACTTGAAAACACACACAAAGTTGTAAGGCAAATTGTGGGCTGGTACCCTTATAAGATTTCCAATATGCTGCAAATGCTTAATACTAACCAATGTACACATGAAACATCTGCCTTGAGTTTCTTGTTCAGATTGAACTGAATGACAACTGGCCATGGAACATTTTGTGGACTAAGAAAGCTTATTTCCATCTGCATGGTAATGTAAATACACACAACTGCAAATTCCACTTCATTTCCTTTAGGGTGGTTTTATTGCGGCTTTCATCATCAGACCTTTCTCTTTCGAAGAGCTCAGTCCTGCAGGTCATGTTACATGCCCTGTTAACAGACAGTGATATACATCTATTTTAGCCAACCAGGTGATTCCAACACTTCAACAGCATTAGTGCTGGATAGTGTCTGGATTCAATAGTTTTCTCACATAGCCACCCCTGCCAAATGGTTGCTTCAGGCTCATTTTACCGAAAACAGAATCATCAGCCACCAATTTCGTACAATATCGCCTGCACACTCATCAGATATAAATGCTTGTGACTTTTGGCTCCGGAGGCATCTCAAAGATGTTGTCTATCGTGGACATATAGCCAACTTAAGAGGACCTCAATACCACTAAGACCAGCATTACACAACTTATCTACAACATTCCGAGTGACAATCTATGATCTGTGGTTGAACATGCAATTTTGCAATTTCAGCAAATTGCCAACAACAGAGGACACCAAACCAAACATGTCCATGTGAAAAACAACGTACTGTGAGTATCTGCTACAGTATTGCAGTGCCATGTATTGCTTTAGCAGCCACTTTTGGAACTGACTTTATTTTTGAGCCGAACAAAATTTAATCGCTGCAATGTCCTCGTATCAAACATGAAGTTCTGCTGATTAGTTCCTCAGTTACAGCCTTACGAAATGAGAATTTTAATTATGAATACCCTGTCTATGTATAAATATAGTGTGTATATGTGTGTTTAGTCTTCTTCAAATCATGTGATCTTCAGACGATACATACCTTCAAATCGTTTCTAAAAACTATAATCATCAATTTGTGTCTAATACCTAGAAATAAGTTTAATAATAATAAATCATGATGCTTAAGGTCTTTTACTTGGTGTTATGATAGTTCACAGGGTTATTCTATTCATTAAAATTTTATAAATAAAAATGAATTTTAGGTATATGTATCTATTATTTTATTGTTGAATAAAAATTGCTTATTTTATTTGTTCCTAAGAGGTAACTGGTTTGATTTGTTTGCTAAATAGATACTAACGTATCAAAAATCAACTACCTTTTAATAGAATTCAGTTAGCAAAGATCATTTGTGCTAAATTAATTATTTAACTTATTACTCTTTAAAATATTTTATTCCCCTGAATAGTTGGGAGGGACTGAAGAGAAAGCTTCTTAGTTAAAGTGTGACCAGTTGTCCCTACAATTCCCAGAAAAGTAAATATTTAGAGAGATACAGTTGTTTGTTTGTTTGTTTGTTTGTTTAATTTACATTAGTCTCTACTGCCTATAGTTCAGTCAATGCAAGATGTGACATTGTAATTTTGATATTCAGAGCTTTCTTCAGTTAAGAAAGAATAAAATTCATATTAACATTTATGAACTACAGTAAAACCCCTTTATTACGCTCGTCAAGGGACCATGACCTACAAGCGCAATAAGCGGGGTAGCGCTATAGACGGGAAATGATTTATTTGATGGGAAAAGATTTGGACACCATTTTACAGGTGTCATACTTGATTCTGCAATAGATATAGTGCAAATATGAGCTTATTTCCTTTTGAAATAAAAATCTTTGATTGTGGTTTGCCGGGTGTGTGTGCTACTGTTATGAATTACGACATTTTCAATGCGGTTCAGGTAACTATTAACGTCAATTGATACACCTCTAGGAGCAATACTAATCCATTTTCGGAGCACATTTACTGCATTCTTTACTTTTTTACGTTTGCAATCACCCTTCGCTGCATTGGTAATTCCATTCTTATTTTTTATTATTGTTCTCAGACTGGATGAGGGAATTCCTACAGATTCTGCGAAATCCTTATGACATAGTGTAGAACCCTCGTCGTACTTACGGAGAATTTGCAATTTTTCACTTATAGAAAGGGATTTCCGCTTCAACATTTTGCACTACTGTATCACAGACCCGCATTTCACAGAGTTCAAAGATTCCCTCCTACCAGGGAAAAAAAAAAAAAAAAGAATCTTACAGTGTTACATTTCTTTTCGATACAAAATTTCCGATACAAAAAAAGCGCTACAAGCGGGATTTGAAGCGTTATAAGAGGGTAAAAGTATACAGATAAATATAGAAAATTCCAGGGACCGTATAAAAGGAGCGTAAAGAACGGGATAGTGCTATAAGCGGGAGCGTAATAACGGGGTTTTACTGTATTTCTATTACATTCTAGCTTTTATCTTAATCAAGTGGCAATTGTGTGACTTTCAAAGATCAGATCATACAAGCATTGAGTTCAGAGGTACCATGAGATTTAATTTCAAGAACTGAAGAACTCCGAAGGGTCTTGGAATCAGGAAAATCTCAATACAAGAAGCAATTTCTCTGTGCAGACATCTAAAGCTGATCATTAAAACAGTCTATCCGGAAATTTCTATTTGATATTGATTAAATAAAATTTAACGTGCTAAAAAATTTAATAAAAAGTTTCCTACCATATAGCACTATCCTTGGTTAAAAGATGAGACATAAAAAGATGAGAATGGGATGAAGATAAAAATACGTGAAATTACATTAAAAAACGTACGTATTCGAGCCCCCTTCGTATGGGGTTCGTTTTCAAGTTACTCATGAATAAAAATGTGTCTCTCCTGCAGGAGTCGTCAAGTGAAATGGCAATGGGATATGGGTAGGGCGTCGGACCTCCCTCTGGTGTGGAAAATAAAAAATTAAGTTATATTCAGATATTAAGGCGCTATAAGAAAGGTGTTTCAGCCATTATTAGTTAATGATATTTTTAAATTCCGTATTCATTGATGTTATTAGTGGATAATTCACGGTTATATGGTTTTCGGGTTTTTATCAAAGCAGATTCGTAAAATTTTCTCAAATATTCACTATTATATTGACCAAAAATTTCTATTTGATTTCTATTTGATATCCAGAAGATCTTATTTCAGCTTCTGGATTGTTATTCCACAGTTCAAATAAGAAATGTGCTTACAACTAACAAAATGAAGGACTATTAACTATTCATCACTAATCGTTTTACAATCGTTCGTACTTAAAAATTCCCTTAATTCCTGCAGTAGATTAAGCAAAGGATTTGAGATTGAATCAAACACACTGAATTTTCTATATTGTTTTGAATTCTGATGTCAATACGAGTTATTCTTTGTGATCCAAACATTCTATACTAATGATACATTACAGAAACAATAAAATAACTGATTAATCTCCCAACGATGAAAGCTTGTAAAAATAATATTAACATAATGAAATAATTACAAGTCTAAATCATAAATTGATCCTACCTTGCCATCTTCACTTTTAACATGATGACCTTTAACTTCCTCTTCTCGAACAAGTTTTCCTGGCCACGAAGGAAAACCACGAATTTGTCCCCAAACTAAATCACCAACATTGAAAGTGCGAGGTTCAGCAGCTGAAGGAGGTGGAGAACTATCATCTAGATATATTTGATAATTGAGAGACAGAAAATTAAAGACAGTCAACTTTACAGTTTTATGAATTAATGGTTTCAAAAATATAATACAAATAAAATTAGTTATTATTAGCGAACTCTAAAAACACACATACAAATTTTAAATTTATCCAATGAATTCCAAAAACTCTGATAATATAAAAATAAATATTAATCTGTTACTGATAAGAAACGAAAGGTTCTGCTAAGACAACCAACTGTTTAATGCAAATACTGTTACCACACCCTTTTGTAAAATGTGAAGAAAACATCATAAAATTTTAATGATTTTTTAGAGGCAATCTTATGGTTTTCCTCAAAATCTCATAATCTATTCACAATATCTGCTTATAAAAGTCATTCTGAAACTCCTAAGTTGGAAAACTCCATTATGTCATAACTCATAGGAAACAAGACCTGCTACAGTCGCTCCAAATTATTTAAATTTCACGTAAATGATGTTCATGTTGTCTGCTTATTTTTCTTTAGTAAGTTTCTTTTACACTGTGCATTCCTATAGTTCATTTAACCTTATCTAAGGTTCATTAATTATACTTTGAAAGGAAATTTGAAGTAACTCAAAAAAAAAAAAATCTGTTTCCTTGATATGTTACAAGATCCCAAATTTGCAGTTAAAAAAACATGTAAAAGTACATTAGTATGTTCATTTGTGTACAGAACATACTTTATAAATCAAATCTAGGCAATTCTTTATTGAGCTGATTCAAATAACTTATTAACTTTATAGTCAGCTGGAATGAATCCATTAAATTATACTGATGCAATTCTTAATCAGCACCTACAAACTGGATGGTGCATGAAGATATATTTACTTTATAAAATGTTAAACTTCTCTCTATGGCTCTAAATCTGGACAAATCACTCCTAATTAATTCTTTACCTCTTACAACTCTGTAAATTTCCTTAAGGCTTTACAAGCAGTAAATAGAGAATTTACTACATGCTTTGTATCCCTGGAAGTGGTAGAATCTTTTAAGAACTCCGGACAGATCGAGTTTGAAGTATCACCTCTCTTTACTTTCTAAACTGGAACAGACATTTCTGGCCAAGCATGAAAAGTTCCCGTGCAGCAGAAACTGTACCCATCATGCCTGACAAGTAAGTCCAAAGTCCAAAGAATTAAGAAATTAATACGAGAGAAGACATGCAATTATTCATTAAAAAGTGGATGAGGTTTTTTTTTTTCCCAAACCTCAGCACTAGCAAAGGGTAACGTATGTTTCTGTAAATGATATCATTTTTCTTTTAAATGCATTACAGTTGATATTTTCTTATATATCTGAGATTTTTAATATCTGAACTTTAACCATGTATATCATCTACTCAATTTCTGTGTGGATTTTTTTCTTTTTATCCAATCAAATATTTCATTCTGGTGTCATTATTATCAACAAGCTGAAAGATGAAACCCACAGAATGCAAAGCAGATTATAGAGTGTCCTTTCCTGGCCGCTCGATAACATTGAAATAGAAGAGGTCGCTTCTCTTCTATTTCAATGTTAGCGAGCGGCCAGGAAAGGAAATCTATAATCTGCTTTGTATTCTGGGAGTTTCATCTTTCAGCTTGTGTTGATAATAGTTTTATATAATACTAACACTAAAATAATACTTATTTTAAAATAAATTTCTATTACTTACCACTGATCTACCTACAAAGATCTCACTGTATTTTTGTTTGATTTTCACTGAATCTTGCCCTTTGTAAAAACATTAAGGAAGAAATCCCTTCGGATATATCTTTGTTGTTAACCAGATGCTGACCTTTTTTTTGCTAATTACGATACATCACAGTTTTAAGAATATAATTTGTATATCAGGAGAAGATAACAGGAATACAAACATTTTTTGTTATTTTTGAACAATTGTTGGAAAACAAAAAGAAATCTGTTTCGAATTCTTTGCCAATAAATTGTTCAAGAACCATTACTTTCATTATCATATCATTAGCAAAGACTTTCAAAATATCCAGTGAGAAAAGAGCTTACACTATTTTCAGATAATACACAGTTCCCATTTAAATTAAATGAAATAATTTTTTCTCCATATAAAAAAAAAAATCGTCTTTACTGAAGATAATCAGTAAAGACCTCCATGATATTTTCAAAGTTAAAAAAAAAAAATTAGTAAAAATTCTTCACGATTTCAAATTAATATTCCACACATAAGTAACATAGAAAGTGTTACATCCTTTAACAATTTACATAACACTAACTGTTATGTTTAGCTCAAATTTACAAAGTATTTAAGTAATGCTAGAAAGGAATATATAGGAATACATTCATTTTTCAAGAAGAAACTATTTTGGGAATTAACTTCCTTTTGTGCATGAAGATGAACAGATTTTTGTAGTTCCATCTTAAGTTCCTTTCCCGTACTTCTGAGAAATGCATATATTGAATCTGAGCTATTCCATTGAGAGGGAAAATTGTTTTGCAGCTTTCTTATGAGCATATGTGAGGATGAATAAATTATGTTTTGTCTGTTTTTTGCTTTTGTTACATTTTTATTTTTGGGGGGAGGGAAGAGGGGATAATAAAAATGAACTCAAAAGAAAAGATGTAGTTCCTCTACACAAGGATAGACTTAAGAACACAGTACCGAGTATATAATTAAATGTTCGATATTTAATTTCATTAATGTGCCATCCTCACATTAATGCTGTCACATCAGCTGTCATAAATTAAGTGGGAAAAACATTTAACTTAATATGAGCTCAAGCTGTTGGCGCAAAGCTGTGTGTCGCTTAGCTGTAGTTTAGATAAGTTAAGGTATGATCCCCTCCAGGATGTTAATATTGAATAATTAGAAAAATTACCTTATCTTGATAAAAATTCTGTTATGATACTGTTCTTATGTTTTACCGTCTATTATTTTACTTTTTCAAAAAAAAAAAAAAAAAACCCAAAAAAAACAGTGGTATCGTGTTCTTAAGTTTTATATACAATTTCTACGAATGTAAGACAGGTAAAGCGAATTACTGTTAATTACCTAAATACATATTAAAGTCTCTGCAAATATTTTTGGTAAATCCATATTTATCTTACATAATTTTTTGTTATTTTTAAAAAAAATATTAATTTTTTTTGTGTAAATAATCAAATAAAGTGTACTAGTATATTGTATTTGTCATAATAACGAATTTATCCCCATGAAGGTAAATAAAGTCCTAACTCGAGTTCGTAGAATTACAATGTTTCGCAGCAAGTTGGGCTTTGCGACAAATCGGCCACAGGAACTCAGCCATGGCGAGTTGTACCTGACCTGAGAAAACATAGGAAAATTGTTTGCTTTATTTAATCAATTTGTGTTATCTAAAGTAACCTAAGCATTTGTGCCAAGAAATTCCAAACCTTCAATTCAGATGTAACTAAAATTTATCTAATAAAAAAAAAAAAGAAGTTGAAAAAAAAAGTTGCTGAAATCCAGAAAAATTCTGAAGATTGGCAGGAATAGATCAGATTGAAGTGACTGGCAGATCAATATGATATTCATTCTATCATTCTAACTGTCGTCAGTAGGAAATGAAAATTACTTCTAACTGAAGAAAGAGCCACACAGAAGTGTTATTCTTAGACAAAAAAGCAGATGAAATTTTTAACTAAAAGTAATCGATGAGAAAGGTCTAAATTCGATCTTGTATCTAGTACCTTTTGAATGAAGGATTAAGAGTAGATTTTTATTGCATCCGAAATTGGAAGAAAGCTAGGGATTTTTGATTGGACAGTTCATTGGTTTGTCTGTAACTCCCGTCTCCCGATCCAGCAAAGGACAATAAGGAGTTTTTTACCTTTTTTTTTTGGGTGAATGGTTACCACCATCATATGCCCTCTTATTTCAAAATCCTGGGTTCGCCTATCCTATTTAACATGATTTTTCTAAAAAGGGATACAGATTTTATTAATTTTTTTTTTACTTGTTGGCTAGAAAGTAATATTTTAACCAGAGCTGGCAAACATTAAAAACGATTCATTACGTTTTCACTTCGGGCAAAAAAAAGTGATTTCATTTTTTTATTATGTTTTTCGTTGTAATCTAAATTTCATTTCCCGCTAACGTTTAACGTTGTATTGAAATAATTAATCAAAAAAATCGACAGATTATTTATTTATTTACTTAAAATAGTTTACTTAATATATAACTGAAGATTAGATTTATTGATATTACAATACTCAGGGTGATTATGATGAAACTGGAGTATTTAGAGCTCTGTATAGAAAGAACTATTGGATAAAATTCAGCCAAATTTGTTGTGAATTCTTTCCTGACCCTGGGATTTAATTTCTCAAATGAAGATAATTAGTTCAGAAATTTCCCACTAGGCTGAAATTTGGTTGCTAATCAACATTAATTTGCATATTAGGTAGGTTCTGAAACAACTTTCAGGTATACAAAGGCACACAACTTGTGTTACATCAATTTGGATTAGCAACAAGTCGTGGTGTTTACATTATATGATTGTGCATTACTCGTTAAACTTACTATCAAAGAAGCAGCAATGCTAGTGCAGGACTGAAGGAATTTTGAAGTTTAAAGTCATTGCGAAAGGGTCTCCTCACCACTAGGAATCTCAGGAAAATGATTGTGTGTTTTGAGGAAAGGGGAACATTCCATATAAAACCAGGAAGTAGAACCAGTAGAAGCGAACCAGTAGAACCTAAGAAAATGGACGAAGTTGCAATGGCCTTAGTGGAGCAGTAAATGCAGAATTCTTACTGCTGTATCACAGTAACTATCACAGTAACTGGATATGCCATACCCTACATTATGGAATATTTTGCAGCAAATATTTCAATTTTACCCTACAGGATATCTCATTGTCTGAGATGAGCGATACCGCACTTTTTTGACCACACATTGCTATCACAATCTTGCCATGCTATATGGCAATCTCCATATCTTGCAAGCAAAGAGTATGCTTGATAAATAATCTATGAAAAAAAATACGAAGCTGTCATTAATTCAGGAAAAATGCAATCTCTATTAAAATATGAAAAACCCCATAAATCATACCTGTTATAGTTACTAAATAGGAAAATCAGCTTTGATGGATAACAGAGCTTAAATATTGCAAAGTGGTATTTCTTTAAATCTAAATAAGAAGATTAAAATTTGCAGCAAAAAAAACAAAAAAAACTGAATGGAACTAAAAACAATGATGATCAAATAAAGGTCAGATCTTGGCAGATCACAAAGATACAACTACATGGGTTTCAATCTTAACTGTTATATATTGCAAGACTCAAAACAAAACAAAAAAACCCATACAAATGAGATGTTGTTGAGTAAATCAGTTGTCAGAAGTAATATATAAAGTTAGTTATTAATCACTAATGCTAAATATTTCTTTAAAAAAAATTAATAGCTAAAATCTATTTGCAAACAAAAAGCATTATTAATGTAAACAAAACACTAATTACATGCTATAACAATTCGTCATTATAGCTGACTTTCTCCAAAAGGGTTAATCTTAAACAAATGGTTATTTAATTGTGAGAAATGGTAACAGGCAATGTTGTTCATGAAATAATTTTAAAAAAATAGCAAAAAATTAGTATTTAACAAAAACAAAAAGCAGCAATTAAAAGAAAGAGAGGAGAGAGAGAGAGAAATGCGAAGCAGTTTTTAGGTATTCTGTTTATGGTATTAAAACAAATTCTGCAGAATAAGTGATTATCAGCATTGAGCCTTACAACAAGTGGGCAAAGCAGTGCCGTGTGCATGTTTTAATGGATGCAGTTTCATACCCTCCTGCTGCTCATTTTCCTCTCTCAAAGGCATGGAAACCTCACATCTGCATCTCTTCACACCTGTCTTCTTGGGTAAGATGGCTGACGGTAAAGCAGGCATCTCCTCCTTCCCCATCGGTTGAGGTTGAATCTGCAGCAGGACATTTTCCACATTGGTATGGATCATTTCTTGAACATCCAAGGAGGGTAGAGATATTCCTTCAGTAACGACTTCTTCTTGCATGTGATCGACGCTCATTCCGTCGTCGATAAGCTGGTATTCTTGCCAAACAGACTGACATCCCGATTCAGTTATGATGATCTCCTGAACACTGCTGGATGGTACTTCTAACTGTTGCGACTCGGTCACTGTGCTATGAGGTATTTGTAAGCTGTCTTCTGATACGCTGCTGGAGTCTGCAACCTCTGGTATAGTTATGATCTCCATATTCGTATGCAGCACTTCATTACTTGAGCTACTAATGCGTAAATCAAGTATCATATTCCTGTCTTGGCTAGAGTCTGAGTGTAAGCTACTACTCTCTGTACTTTCATCTGAAGTTGAACTAGTGGTACTACACATTGCTGATGTTAATGGAGAACAGGCAGAGCTAACTTCACCTAAACCAACGGCTTTGTCATCAATCTGCAAAGGAGTCTTAGGTTCTTCCTTTTCCATACCCTGCTCTTCCTGGCAAATTATTAATTCGCCAACATTTCTGTTGATTTTTGTACCCTGTTCAGAATAATTTGATAATGATTCTGCTTCTAAAACAACAGAAATTGTTGGTTGTTCAGTCACTGCCGCAGTGAAGGCACTAGTAGTCTGTGTTTGTACTTCACTGGCTTTGCTCAAATTTGTATTCATAGACAAAATTTCACTAACTTCAACTGTAGCCAGTGGAAGTTCTTGAGGTTGGTTATAGCAAGCGGATAATGTATCTACAGATTTCCTCTCACTAGTAACATTCACAAGAGGGTTCAATAGTGCTGGTTGGCTGGTTTCAACAATACTAGATGGCATACTTGGACAGTTATTAGTTTGACAATATCCATCAATGGATGCAGAAGATAATGTATCTGGCACAGATGATTTAACACTATAACTACAGGGAGCAGAGGTATTGCTAACAGTACTTATTCCACCAACTGAAGAGGATATACTGCAAGGCTGAACTGGAGTAGAAGCAGCTGCAGGAACATTAATATTAGTTTCACTAGTCTGTAAATTTGGTGCAACTGTTTCTACATTTTTATTGAGTCCTTCGGTGTCATTAGTAATAAGAACTGGTAATCCTGAGTTAGCTGCACTAACGACTGCATTATAGATAGCATCCAGGGAGGTATTTGTTGCTACCTGATTAGAGGGTTTCAGTGTGGTATTAGGGCGGATGGTTACCATAGATGGGTTGCTGATCATTCCACTGCTATTTACAGCTTCCATCATTCCATGTGCAGTGTTTCCTAAAAGATTAGTTGGAACTTGCATTTGAAATGTAGAATTTGTAGAATCACTGATAGTACAAGCTGAAGGATCAGCTAAAGTATTCACAATAGGCACACTTGGCAAAACAGTAACTGTAGCAGCACTCGGAACCAACTGTTGTAAAGGTATGTTCTGAAGGAAAGTTGTTGCAGTTCCTGTATGGCTAATCAAATTTACAGGTTGCACAAGATTAATTGAACCCTGGGGTACAGAAGATGTATTGGATGCAGTAAAAATTTGTTGCCCTAGAGGACTTACACCCTGATAATTAATCATTTGATGAGGTTGAATTTTTCCATTTGGGAGGATTGTCACTGTCTGAAGAACAGGTGCAGCTTGCAAATTTGGCATAATGATGGGAGAAGATTGTGTTCCCAACTGCAACATTGATGCAACTGTCTGAGTACCTGTTTTCCGTTTTGCCTTTACAGGTGGCTTTTTCTTTCCTGGGATGTTTAGCGTACCTTGTGGACTTTCTGCCTGTGGGCCAGGAGTAGAACTGGTATTAGACAGAGGTGTGCTACAGGAAGAGCTTGTACTTGGAGTGCTTCTAGTTTCTGATGCATCTAGATGGCTTTTGGCATCATCCGACTGACCAGGAGTCAAAGGGCTTTGAAGCACATTGGTTGTTGTGTTAGGTATCCCAGCACTGGATAAATTTGCTGATAAACCATCTATTGTTAAAGTCTGAGGAAGAACTCCTGCTGTTGGAGTCGCACCACAAATCTTGGGTCAGCCTGTACAGC